>JAPKLW010000975.1:0-233726 GCA_026898455.1 Plectranthus barbatus | reverse complement strand
GTTCGGCAAATGATCGACCAACTAAATAAGGTTTGATCCAACAAAACTTTTTACAAATAAGTCCTAAGGGAGATTTTAGGAATAATTTCCCAACACATGGCAACATAATTTAGTTGATCACGGGCTCGTTCTTCTTGAGTCCATTCTTCAAGCGGCTTTTCCACCATTACGTCTGGTCCTTCTACGTCCTCTCTGACCATTGTCTTCACCTTCTGATACTTGATGGGTCCAACTTCCATCACTCGTCTCATCTCTGGATGCACGTTCATTAATGTCATCATCGACCTCTTTTTCCAGGTAGAATAGGAATTTTGGAGTGAACTTGGGAAGCTTTGCGTTGTGCGCAATTTTCTTGAACCTGAGCTAAACACAGAAACAAGATATGCTAGAGAAATCTGGATCTGGTCCTTAGCGACTCAGAAGCAGCTAGTCTGTAAAGACCAACCGCTCTGATACCACTTTTTGGTCCCTGATCAGAGTTATGTTATATGCAGCGGAAGTATTTAATTTATCTTGCACGTGTCTTAATAAGGTCATGACTTAGCAAGTGTTTATCTAAACGTTTTAGCTTGAGTATTCGTTAGATTGATTACAGTTTATACTACAACACTTGGTGTGTTGAGTTTCAAATAATCTAACGATAACTAAATAACGTAATAAAGCAGTAAATGACACAAGGGTTTTTATAGTGGTTCGAACAACTACTCTACGTCCACTCTCCAGTCCCTTGACTGAAAATTTCACTAGAAGAATGAGTACAAGGTCAAGCCTGATCTCTTTAAGCAGCTCCTCCGTCTGGTCAGCGCGCACCTTCAAGCACCTCGATCTCCAATCTTTGACTGGTGTCTCTCCTTAGAGTGAGGACTAACCTCCCTACTCCTTGGACGTCGACTGCGGGGAGTTTTATAGTTCTTCCCAAATCCTATTCTTGTGTTGGCATTGCCCGTACGAATCACTCTTGCTCTGCAATAGTGACTGTTAGATTCTTTCTGGAGTAGATGGAATCCCAATATACCTTTAAGAAGATAAAATTCTTTGGTCTTCGAGCTTCTATTTTGAAATCTTGCAAGAAGCTTCAATTAAGAACTTGGCTCGGTTGTGTTGCGTGTTTAGAGAGACTGTGTTTGATATCTTTTGTTATCTCTTGTATGTACGAAGTCGCGAACCTTTGAATTAAATAAGGATGACACCTATTTATAGGTGAGGATTCAAACGGTTATTTGAATCTTATCCGTTAGACTCAAAGGGAATGCTCGTCTATCTGCATGCTTCCTTTTTTCTGTGGCAGACAGAGACTCTTCAAGTCTCCCTGTTCCTGATTGGCGTAGCATCTATCTTTAGCTGTCTCTTGTCAGAACGGATCCTTTGTTGGTCTGAACCCCTTTTTCTTCATGATGATTATTCCATCCTCTTGGTTGGTTGGTTCTTCTCGTAACTTGTAATTCGTCTTATATTTGGCTTTCTTGATTTTTCTCTTGATTGCTGATTGTCGTCTGCTGGCTATTGATGTGCGTCGGATGTCTCCAAAGTTTGCTGGAGTTCCTCCTTCAGCATCCTTGTCGCTTCCTTCGCATTGCTAGCCTTTTTTATCGTCAGCAGTTTATGTCAGTTTGATAACTCCTTCAGCAAACCCAATTCATTCTTATTTCTTAATCTATTACAACTCGAGTATGAATTCATATACAGGACTTTTTACAAATGACTCGATATAGAGTTGCTATAGCTTTGATCCACCAAAACATATCAAACTATGATAATGAATTAGTTTACAATAGATGGGTCTAACAATATTCCTAACAAATGGGAACCAAAGTTGCTGCTTATAAAGTTTGCCCACAACAACAGTTTCTAAGCCACCATTAGGATGGCTCCGTTTGAGGCACTTTTAGGAGAAATTGTCGATCCCCTTATACTGGGATGAGATTGGAGAAAGGAAAGTTCTGGGCTGAACACACTAATCAAAATGATTGAGATAGTTCAGAAAATTTGAGCCCGAATTAAAGAATCCCACGATTGGCATCATACGCAAATAAACGCAGAACTAAGCCACCTTTTGAAGTAGGCGATAAAAGTGTTCTTGAAAATCTTGCCATCCAAGGGGATTTTCAAATTTGGGACTTTAGCATATCGATTAGTGTCACTACCATGTCTTGGCAACATCCACATTGTCTTTCATCTACGTAACTACGGAAATATGTGTTTGATCCCAGGCACATCATAAAGAAAAAAGATTTTTAGCTCCAATCGAACTTCAGCTATGAAGAAGGCCAAAAGGCTATCATGGATTTCGAGACATAAGAACTACAAAATAAGAATATCAAGCTTGTAAAAGTGCTTTTGTAACACCATGGAACTGAAGAAATCACATGGGAACTTGAAGATAAGATGGAAAGAGTGTCACCTTGAACTCTTTTGTAATTAGCAAAATTCTGGGACGAAATTTTTTAAAAGGAGGGAAAGATGTAACGGCCCACATTTTGTTGAATTAGAATATTTCAATTTCCATAGTATTGTAATCTCGAACTCGATCAATTATTCCATTATCGTGCATGCATAGTAGTGGTTTAATGTTGTAAGCACAATTATATTGTTATGCAATCCATGCAAGCTTAATTGGGAAATTTAAGCATTCCTTTTATGAAATTAATGAGGACCGGGCATTCCGATTGTAATATCGAAATAGTTCAAATTCAATAAACTCTTATCATAGAACGAGTATTTGTAGAGATTTAATGTCGTTGACATTAGAGTGACTGATGGTGTCACATTCGAAAAAGTTAAAGATGTTTTCTTACCAAAAATGATAATTTATATTTTATCTGTCATACAATATATGGTACTCCCTCTGTTCCGCCCGAATCGCTACACTTACTAAATTGGGTGTCCCACCCGAATTGCTACATTTCTAAAAATGGTAATTTTTTCACACTCAACAATAAAATATTAATTCTACTTACACTCACATTCTTAATTCCCGTGCCGAAAATAAATGTATCAATTGGCACAGGATGGAGGGAGTATTTCTTAAACCAACCACATCATACATTATATAATCAGTTTTTCACCAAATTACTCTTTGGATAAAATAGAATTATCCAATTTTACCATTTACTGGGATCAACCCTTGATTTAATTATACAATTACCAAGTAAAAAAAATGAAAACATGTACCTCATTTCCCTTTAAACAAGAGAGAGAGAGAGAGAGAGAGAGAGAGAGAGAGAGAGAGAGAGAGTTGAGAGTTTTCTCCAAGTTCTTCATCTTGTTCATCTCTTAGGGCCTTCATCCTCCATTTTTCTGGCAAGCTAGACGTCATTGAAGATCGTTCACACTCCCAACGATTAGAGGCAAGCTTTTAGAGCATTAGAATACTCCCCATGTGTTCTTGAGTTTGAACAACACCTTACTTTGTTTTTCTCCATGAATCAAGAAAAGAAACTAAGTGATCAAGTTAAAACCTTTTTGGTGAAAGTTAACCAAAGGACTTCAATGGTTAGTTACTTAGAACCTTAGAGTATTATTTAAGTTGGTTTTGAATACTTGACTTCGGGACTTAGTATGGAGACCTTAGTTTTCCTAGTAGCATGTTAGGACTATTGAGTTTTTGAGCATGTTGATTAAAGTTTAGGTGAAAGGAAATTATCGAAGGATGCCTAATGTTGATTGAGAGTTTGAGCTCGTTGGTGTTGAGTTGAACATGAAGAAATGATTGTTAGAACATGTTTGAGCATAAATATGTTGGTTGATGCATGAAGAACTCTTTACTCTCGATTCTGGACATGCAGTTTTTAGGATGATTTAATCATGTTATGATCGATCCCTTGTATTTTTGGACCTTCGGAATACTTAAAATCTTGTTAAAATATGTTAAAACGAACTCCAACAACTAAATATCAATGCCCAAAATTTTGCACTAAAGAGAGAAACTCTTTGTTTCGGTCGACATAACCCTACGTCAACTAATACTCGACCACTGCTCGTGTTGATCGACATACCCCCTTCAGTCTACATACCCCATTGAGCTACCCTGCATCAATTGATATTTTTATGTACCAACCGACACATTTTTTCTCCGTGTCAATCGTTGTCATGCCCGTCGATTGACGACGTATTTCCTATCGACCAACATTGTTCTTGTCGGTTGACATAGAATGTGTTCCCCCTTTTGAACTTCATCTCAATTCCCCACTTTTACTATTCTTCCAATTCTAGAGCCCTTTTGTTCAATCATCAATCACCATTGATAATTTTTTTGGAATAGTCAGAATAATCTAATCTAAGACAAGGATGTCATATTCAATAAGGTTCGACTCAATTCCGAGTCCTCAATCCTAACTCTTTGACCTCCAAATCAAAGTTATCAATCATATCCTTTCGTTTGGCATGATAATCATGTTAAATAATTGATATTCATTCATGAACAATTCTTGAAATTTGGATAATCCAACCCTAGGAAGAATGTTTATTTCATGAATCTTCCAAATCCAAAATCTACTTCTTCGTTCATCACCATCTTGAGAACCACTCTCTTACGAGAACTCAAACTATTTCTACCTACGTTCGGAAGTCCATGAGCTCAATTTATATTAAATTAAAGAATAATTATTGTAGTCGCGCAGTTGTTATCTCTCATCAACGTTTAATCTTTCAAGTTTAAAATTATGGAAGAATTGCTCATTTGATATAAAATACCACTTTTTCTTATAACGATTATTTTTTATTATTTCCTTAGGGAATCCCAGATTTTTAATCCAACCCAGTGCAAAAGAAAAACATCTTGCACCTGTTTATGGTGTGCACTGTTTTTTAATAAAAGTGTAAATGAATAACCTGTTTTGATTTTCGATCTTCAAGATCAAAGGTTAAATGAAAAACGTGATTTGTTTTAAAGGTTAAATTAAATATTTATGTTTATCTAGTTGTACTCTAAGTTTGCGGAATCACTCTTATGGAAAGAACATGTTATGTAGTTATGTGCTTGTTTAAATTGTAACGATCTTGTCCTAGTATTTAAAAATATGCTAGTGATTAGTACATTGTAATGTCAGCTCGTTAAGATACCATCTTAACTTGAATGTGCATTGTGATCGTTGTTAGAGGCCACCTCCAGGATCACACATATTTACAGATAGTATAAATTGTGAAAAGTAAAGGATTGCAGTCAAATATGAATCATATGTGTGGCTGCTTTTAAAGCCATGACACGTATTTACTTGTAATTTCTTTGGCCATGTGTCCAGTGAGTAGCATGTACATTGTTTCTAAAATATACAGGTTGACGGTGGTCAAAACGGGCAAATGGGATTTTTGACCAAGATTTCCCTTTTGTAGTAGTTAGGACTGGAGAATGCATCTTCACATGTTTTCTTTCTCCTAAACTTTTTGTTGCCAGCAAAACATCAGCTTTAATATTTGCATTGATGTCCTAAGAATATGATATTCTGTCATTCGAGGAGTCTCGATCCCTCCTCGTGGAGGCGCCTTTAGTTATTAATCTTGTTTGAATGATGTTGCTCTATGATTGTGGATATTTATTCCTGTTTTCATTCATGTTATCAACCTCCTAAACACACGCCATGTTTCTCTATGCACCTCAACGATTAGTGCTTCTTTCGAAAATTGGGGCGTGACAATTATCATATAATTACATTCACATGAAACAAAATCCCCCACTAAAAAAAATCATACTCATTAGATCTATGAAAACGAGTTATTGAAATTAATTCTAATATTTTCATTTTAAATTCTCTTAATATTACATAAAGAAATTTTCATCCATCATGCAATTATATGAATTGTGTTATATATTATTGGCTCTTAAATTTTATGTTGCTATATGATGTCTCATTTTGTATGATAATTCTCACAGTATTACTTAGTATGTTTTATAAGTATTTATTTGACACTTTTTTAAATAAAAAATATTTTAAATATTCAAAACTACTAAATACATTATGATAATGCTCAAAACATTACACACATTCAAGAAATACTATTTTTACTTTTTGGCATTGGAATTGATATTTTTGTTAGTTATGAGAATATGATTAGAATTATATAGTAATATTGTTCTAAAATAAGAATAATACCATATTATAATGCAGGAAGATGTTTGTTAGGTATATAATGCATGTTTCCTAGGTATATATTGCTTGTTTCTTATGCATATAATGCATGTTTGTTAGATATATAATGCACATTGAGGTTAAATATGCAAACAGAATCTTAAATAAGTACAAAACGACAATATAATGTAGGTTTTTTTTAGATAAAATGACCGAAAATTCTAGTAAAATCCTGAGCGTACATTCATCAAAATCAATGACAATGATTAGTTTTTATTTCTCATGGTAAGAAGTGTTCTCACTGGATCGCATTCCTATATATATACACTCCCTCCGTCCCATATTAATAATCGTGTTTGCTTTTGGCACAATAACCAAGGCATGTAAGTGTAGAATGAGTTGAGTGAAATTAATATTTTAGTGTTGAATATGAAAAAAGGTTATCTTTTTTATTAATAAGACTATTAAAGTGAGACGGACGAAAATGAGAAACAAGACTATTAAAATGGGACGGAGGGAGTATATGATATGGAGGGATGAGGAAGAAAAGTAGGTCGGTGGAGGAACGGGAGTCTGAGTAGAGAGAAAGGAATGGGTCGGTGGGGAGGAAAGAAAAAAGAAGTCTGTGTGGGGAGGGAAGGAGAGAAAGGGGATTTGTGTCATGTGTCGTTCTTAACTCATTTTATACTTTAATTTAAATATTTCAATAAACTTTATTTTGTGAAAAAACCAATAATAAAATTCTGAAAAATATCAAAATAGTGAAATGAATATTTTTTGAATATATATATATAATATTTTGAATAATTTCATAATATATAATACTCCCTCCGTCCCGACTGAATTGTCCCGGTGACTTTGGGCACAATAACCAAGGAGTGTGAGTATAAAGTAAGTTGAGTGGAATTAATATTTTATTGTTGAGTGTGAAAAAATTGTCTTTTTAAGTAATGAGACAATTGAGGTGGGACGGACGAAAAAGGAAAGTGGGACAATTGAGGTGGGACGGAGGGAGTAGTAAAATTAATAAATTTCACTCTTTTCTAAATTAAAAAAAAATTATCTTTGAATAAAATTTCGCATTACAGATGTTTATTTCGTATTATAGATGTTTGAAGTAAGAAAAACCTATCAAACAAGAAATTATAATCCAACAAGCATTAAAATATAATATATCAAAAAATAAAATTTTACGAATTATATAACAATAACATTGTATACGCATGACGAGTAATATGCATACATAATTAACATCATTTTACATGAGACAGTTGTAGATCACAACTGCGTTTAACACAATAAGAAGAATGACCTTATTATTCCAAATTTACAAGTACACAGTATGTCACTTGTATATGTACAAATACATCCTCGTTCACTTTTAAAATATAATAGTAGCTACTAATTCGAACGCCATGCCCGTGATAATAATAATATATAATTTTCAATTTCTATTTACTCTTAAAAAGATTTCATTTGTCATTGATAATGTCTAGTATGCTAAAACAAGTGAAAAAATTATAGCATTTGAATGGTCTATATAATAATAGAAGTAGGAAATCACATAAATCAAACAAAACGCATCAACTTGAAAAAGGAATTTTTTTTTTTTTTTTTTTTAAGGTTGCGGGAATCACAGCACAGCCACTGCATGCAATGCCAACTTCTAAAATCAGCAGTGCAGTGAATAGTGTGAGAAGGAGACTTGAGAGCCAAAACTACATTAATCTCCGGAACACAAAATATGCAAATAAATAAAAGAATCCAGAAACGTACATACCCCGCCCGCACTCCTCAGACTCACCGCACACCTCAGACTCATCTGCATCTGATATGGAAATGCACAATTGCATATTCGCTCATAGAAATGCATCTTTCTCGAGCAAGGCTAGCACCTCACTCTGGTTATTTAGTTTAGCAACATCAATCGGTGTTTTTCCATCCAAGTTCTGAAGCGTGCTGTGAACGCAAAACAGCATGGATTAGATTTGATAAGAGCACGAAAACCATGAACACAGGCGAATATAATAGGGCTTACACAGCTGCACCGTTCTTTAACAGAAGCTCGACGCACTCCTTTCTTCCATAGCCCGCAGCATAATGAAGAGGTGTGTTCTTATTCTTATCTAAAGCATCCACCTTCGCCCCAGCCTCAACAAGAATTTGGGCGCACTTCACCTGAAAAACAACCAACATACATAATCATCTTTCACCACACAGCAACCATATATTTATCTATCAAAGGATCCACATGAGATGGAATCATGGAAAGCCATTGCGTAGTCACAAAAAGAATTGACACGTAGAGTTTCAACTCTCTTAACCCATTGGAAAAGAATAAAATAGCTGTGAAGATTATTCTTTGGTCCGCAATACCTCGCCATATCCACAAGCAAAATGCAATGCCGTCCTTCCCTCGGAATCTTCTTCATCCTTATCAGCACCATCAGCTAAAACCTTTTTCAAGCCCTGATTGTTTCACAAAACCAAGTCAAGTACACAAGTCAATGGATCCGTCCAGAGAACCAAACAGACACTTGGAAGTAACAAATTAAACAAAGAAACCTAGTTGTTGAATTTTAACAGAAGAGATTCAGAGAAAAAATTGCCAACGCCACATACTATTAAAACATACCTCCACATGATTGCATCATACTATTGAAACATACCTCCACATCACCAACACTAGCAGTGTTGTGGACAATTGATTCCTCATCATTTTCTTCCTCCTCATCTTCAGCAGCAGCATCGACACCAGATGCGCCACCACCTTCTCCACCAACAGCAAATCCCATAGCTTCACCCAACTTCTGGAGAACGTCTTTGTCATTCCAGTACCTGATCATAACAGATATTCAGTATGAAAATATTAAAAGAGCACTGGTAAAAGAATTTAAGAATGGTTAAGCAATTCAAACTGACCAACAAGAAATACTCATCACAAGTTATGTATCATTGTAAAACATGATACAGAAAATTTGACCAGCAAGATCCTATTGAAAGCTTTTCAATTTTAGAACAGCCAAGTATCTGGTTTATGGATCTTTTCTACCGCTCGATGGAACTCCTAAGTTTAATTGCTCAATCTGCCACCTTTTGGGGCATAATACAAGACCATGAGATGGCTAGAAGGGATCAACTAAGTTCCGTGTCGTAAAAGGCAACATCGAAAAAGTGTTGCATATTACTTCACCAAACAGAACTATGTATAGTTTCTTCTAATTTACATAAGGGCAAAGAATTAAGTGTCGTAAAACTCAAATCATGTCATAATTATGTAACCTTTAGTAAGTTTAAAATTTATCACCATTTCATACCATAGCAAAGAATACATCTAAAACAATTTCATTTTCATGCTAAAAGAAATTTAAATCCTTTTGACAAGTATACAAAAACTTGGAGATATCAACTACATCACACACATATTATTATCTTATAAACTAAGATCTACTATGCAATTTAATAAAGTAAAAAATCTTATGGAGAGAACAAGACCTCATCATAGCAGCAGGACCACCATTCTCAATCTCATCCAAAATAGGCTTCAAAGATGGATCATCTTTGATTTTAGCCATTCGTTCTTCAAGCTGGGCTTTATTAGTTGGGTTAGTTAAACTCTCGAGCATGCCAGACATGGCTGGATCCTGTATAGTAATGATTTTGTAACTGTTTAGTTGCACTGCATATAATCATTTTGCAGAAAGGAATGAAAAACCAACATATACCTGCATCAATGCGCTACCCAATTTTTCAGCCATTGTCATGAATTGTGGATTTTGCATTACTTGTTGCATCGTTGAATAATATTGATTAGGATCAAAATTGGGGACACTCTCTTCTACTGCAGCACCTTGAAAGGTTTTCTGAAGCTGTTCTGCCATCTGATTGAATGATGGATCCTTCGCTATTTGTTCTGCTAATTCCTTGATGCTTGGGTCCTGCAGAAAAAACAGAACCTACTTGATATACATGAATCAACTAATCAGATTAGGATTTATTCAAATATTTGATTAGATTTAACTATTACTGTTTAAGTTAGGTTAGGACTCTTTATTGTGTCATTGTAAGTGGGTTAGCTTCTAGAATTTATTATATTATGAAGATAGATCTATTTGGGTAGACATTTTAGAGTGCTCTATTTAAGGGAATGTATTTTATTTTATCACTAATTATTTCTTGTTAAAGTACTTCACTCTATTCCATAGCTTGCATTGCAGGGAAATCAATGCACTAACATTTCTCTGAGTTGGAGTCATGATTGAAGGAATAAAGAAGAGGCTTGCGACATTTGAATCACGCCTTGACGATTGCATAGATGGGTCATCGCAGAAGCTTAATGTTACCACTGCCAGCAGCTTCTTTCCCAGCACAAGCCATACCATAAACAAGCCTCTCTGCTACTACAGAGGTTGATATCTTGGCATCTTAACTGATGCCACTCACCTCCCTTAAGGCATTGCCGCAGCTGGTTGCTGCTACTCCAACTGCATCGGTAATTATCTCAGCATCAATTATGCCTTCACCAGCAGTGCTTATTACTACGCATATAAAGGTGAGGGTAACCATCCCTCCACGCTGCCATGCATGCAGAACCTCATGATCTTCTTCCTCATGGTTCTGAAGTTTTCATTGGAGGATTACTTTGAGATATTCCCGAGGAAGACTTGAGGGAACTTTGTGAAACCCTTGGTGATATCTTTGAGATAAGGGTTGGGAAGAATAGGGACAGCAATGCTTGTGATGATTACTTTAGGAGAAAGATGACTGCTGTGCAGTTTATGAGGGTGTTCTGCCAGATCAAGCGCAAATAAGCTGTACTAACTGTTGGCCTCCAGACCTGGTGCCAATAGAGCCTCCTTGGCCACCCCTAGCTGTGCCACGCACCTTGATCAACATTGTAGCCACAGTTTTCTAAATTCCAACCTTGAGGGCAAGGCTGTTTTAAGGGGTGGGGAATTGATATGCATATATCAACTATTTGGTAACGATAATATTTGAATGTACATGCAACAAATTAATGACCTCTTGATTGGAAAAACAAGAAGAATCATGAAACAGGCGAAAACTAGCCCAAGAGAAGAGGCAAAACACACATACATTAAGCAGTCCTGACATAGCTGAGAAGTCGAAGGGATTTGGCATTACAGCAACTGGAGCTGGGGCTGCAGAGGTTGTTCCATTCTGTCCAGATGATGCTTCTGAAGAAGTTGATCCAGCAGGTCCTTTGCTCGCAGCTGCATCAGACTTCTCTTCTGAAGGCAGAAAATAAATTATTTAACAGAAGATAAACTTATTAGGAATTGAAAAAAATTAAACTTAGCATACCAAGAAACAACTACTGTTACTTTAAAAGATCAAGAAATATCATTCTATAAAATAAGAATGAGTGAATTGTCACAGTGGGAGCCTTTCATTCTTGATAAAGATATTTAAGAATTTAATTACATTTTATTCAAACAAGAAATTACACAAATGCAACAGCTATACAAAAAACGAGAAGGCTGATAGAGTCAGTTGAGAGAATAATCTAGAAGGAGTTCACTTAGTTATAATTCTGTTAGTTAGTTTCAGAGTTTGTCAGCAGTACCTCTCTCTTCTACATTGCAGAGTCTTATGAATAGAGTTAGTAGCATCAGTTAGGGGATCATCTTCTATATTCTAAGAGTTAGGCAGCTTATAGCTGAGGGCCTCTTCGGAGAATAGGCCTCTTCGGAGGAGTGTTATCGAGTCTCTTGTATTTTCTGTCTTTCGTCTCTAATAAAATAGTCTATCCATCTTTCGGTTCTATCAATTGGTGCGGTGAACGTAGACTCATCACTATGGCGTCAATGGAGAACCGGATGGATAAGCTAGAGAAAGCAACCGGCAACTTGTTACTATCATTGCAGAGGTTTGAAGTAAAGCAGGATGCATGTTTGGCTATGCTTGAAGAATGGCTAGAGAGGATAAACCGAGAAGAGGGGATAGTTAATGAAAGAGAGATACTGCTAACAAACTCTAAACTAACTAACACAATTATAACTAAGTGAACTTCTCACAATTATAACTAAGTGAACTTCTTCTAGATTATTCTCTCAACTGACTCTATCAAAGGCCACACTAACCCAAATAAATAATTCAACGCCCAACAGCAATTCATTTACATCTAAGTATTAAACACCTGAGTCGCCTCCAGAAAAAAATCTCCCATACAGAACAACGAAAACAGCAACCATATAATTATTATAAAAAGTATACTACGCTCAATAGTATCATCAGTGGAACTCTGAGATGCTCACCAACATTAAGAACGAAACAAATTATTCTACTTATCTCTTAAAACAAGACGTTCAACTAATCAAAGATTACTCAGATTAGCAACGGCCAGAAGATACTCCAACTAGGAAAAACGTAAATTTAAACTCGCCTTCTTTGGCAACCGCGGGGGTTTTAACAGCCTGCACAACCACCAAAGAAATGTATTAAATTAAAACAATCAATGCATCCACCGCAAAGGCAAGATCAATCAAATTGTAGAATTAAACCAAAACAAAACAATAAATCAGAATTATCAAAAGAGAACAGCAATAAAGGTCAAAATCAGAGTCAATTAGAAATTCGTATAACCGAATAAAGTTAAAAGAGGATTTAGCAGCCATACCTCAGACATGGTTGAAGGCGGATGGAGTGCGAGCGAGGATAGGGACGGAGATTAGGAGAGAGAAAGGAGCTGAGGTAAGAGAAGAGGTTGCGATTTAGGTGAAACAGTGGGCCAACTCAATCCTCATCGCTAACAGAAAACGAATGGCGCAGATTTATATACCTCATCGGCTTTCCGAGTTTGGGCTAACCATTTGGGCTTTACTTGTTTCTTTGGATTATTTTATAATTAGTATTTCAACCGCACGTTACATGAAATTATTAAATTTAAGAATTGTTAAAAAATTATAAATATATTAAATATTATTATAACTTTAGTAAACTAATATATGCCACATATATGTATAAATATTATATACATAATATATAATTATGTATTTGAAAAATATGATAAAGGGTGTACGTGTTCAACTTAATGTACCCACGTTTTATGTGTAACATCCCGAAATTTTTTAAAATTTTTGTTACTCCTTTTATGAATTAAATTACTATTTTACTTTTTACATTTCAATCAATTATACCTAGTTTATTATTATTATTAATTTCAAATTTTAGTTTTAAACCTTTCACTTCACCACCATAAATTTTTATTTAATTTATATAATTAATTTTAGACTTTTGATTTCCTAGAATTTCATTAAAAATATTCCTTCATTTTTCATTTTCTAAACACAACACAAACTTGATTTAATATTTTCCCTCCATGTTTAAAAAATAGTCTTAAGTCAAGGTGGAGATCTATGTGTGGTACATTTTAGTTTATCCTTATTCTGTTCTATGCAGGATCAGGCACACATATTATGAGCCGATGGGCTGCATGTTCTAAATTTTAGCTGACGGGCTACATATGTCCTCTTTTAAGCCGCAGGCTGCATATTATACTTGTTATAATTATATTGCTCGGATAAACATTTCCACCACTGAGCTAATAACGTTCACCCCAACATATTACATTTTTCAGGTTAAGGAGAGGCGATGTGCTGGAGGTGGAGATGATGGAAGAAGATTTTAAATAAATGTTTAATTTTCTTTAAATTTAGTTTCAAATGAAAATAATTTATCTTTTAAAAGAAATTGGGGCGTTACATTATGTATTCTAGCATAAAATAAAAAATATTATGTTAATAAAATAAAATAAAAAAATCAAACTAATGTACTCACATTTTAAAAGTTAAACATTTATCAGTACTTTTATTAATTTAAAATAAAAATCGTTAAATAATGTGTGATGTTTGACTATAATTTTATATATTGATTTTTATTATTATGTATATAATTACATTAGTGGGTTGAACAATATATATTATATTTAATTCAATATTTTAAATTATTAAATATGATTAATTTGTCTATAATATTATACAAATTAATATATAAATTACAGAAGATTATATATATTTTATATATATATATAATAAAATTTTTAATGTTATAATAATCTATCTTATGAATTTATTAATATTATTATCTTGCAATGTTTTGAAAGTACAATTTAAAAATAGTTTTGTTGGTAACCATTTATAAATTATATAAATTATCAAATTATAAACTATCTAGTGAAAAATAAAATATTTTTTTATAATTAATGGAGATAATTATCTATTATTTTGAAATATAAAAATTGAAAATAAGATTGGAAATATCCAAAGAACACAAATTATTTTAATGATTAGTATTAATTAATAATTATTTCATTACATCATAATATATTTAAACAAATGAAATAATAATTTTTTTATGAAATAATTATTTCTGCTTTTTTTATGTAACTACTTCTTTCTTTTAGTATTATTATAGATATTTATTTCGATAATTTTTAATGCAGTCATATAGCATTTTGTTAATATAATTCCTAAATATTTTAAAAATAAATTAGAATATAATATTACTATTTTATCCTAATAATCTCAAATTAAAAATAAAAAATAAAAGGCAAAAACTTGCGTTAGGTAGGCCTAAACGGTTTAGGCGGGTTTTATCCTACCCAAATGGGTTGACTCATCCCAAATAGGGTTTATTAATCCCAATTAGGGTATATTATATGGATTTGGGCTTGGGTTAATGGATAAAACCCGCCTAAATCGTTTATGTCTGCCTAACCCAAGACCTTCCCAAAATAAAATTAATATAATCGCTTTTAAGTTAAAATAGTGGACTATCAACAGCCCTTTCATCCTTCACAATTAAAGAATTGATAGCCCCCATTATTTAAACTCTTAAACAACTCAATCTCCTTCTTCATATTTTTACAGCTCCATCCTTGTAAGAAGTTAGGACTATCCATTACATTGAGAAATATTAAATTCTTCTCAACATTAATTAAAAGACTTTTTTTGTCCGATATGTTCTTTTTGGCAACTTTTCATTTAAAATTGCTCTAAAATATAGTATCAAGATTCCGCTAAAATTAACAGTCGTTCAAGAAAAATGATAATAAAAGCATTCTTTCATTGTGTAGTGTTTCTATTAATCTATTCGAAAGTCTTTTTTTTTTCTTTTTCTTTGAATAGTTGGTAATTTGTTAAGAATTAAAAAAGAATAGGGCTATCAGTTCTTTTATTTTGACGGGAGAAGGGGCTATATTCAATAGCCCTTAGAATGAGAATATATTAACTTTGGGGAAGGTCTTGGGTTAGGCAGACCTAAATGATTTAGGCGGGTTTTATCCATTAACCCAAGCCCAAACACATATAATATACTCTAATTGGGATTAATAAATCCTATTTGGGATGGGTCAACCTATTTGGGTAGGATAAAACCCGCCTAAACCGTTTAGGTCTGCCTAACACAAGTTTTTGCCTTAACTTTGTTCTTTATTTTTAATTTGAAATTATAAAGATAAAATATCAATATTAAATTATAATTTTATTTTTAAAATACTTAGGAGGTATGTTAAGAAAAATTGTGGTTAGACCCAAATTTATTTTGCATTTGGAATGCAAATGATTATTCTTAAAAATATAATATGGTCACGTTGAATAGTGTCTTAATTTTTATATTTAATACTCCCTCCGTCCCAGCTTAATTTTTCCGGGTTAACCGGATACAATAACCAAGGAGTATGAGTGTAGAATAAGTTGAGTGGAATTAATATTTTATTGTTGAGTGTAAAAAAATTATTTTTTTTAGTAACGGGACAATTGAACTGAAACAAACGAAAATGGAAAGTGGGATAATTAAGCTGGGACGGAGGGAGTATTATTATCTATGATAATTTAAAAATGTACTTTTAAATAAATTGGGATGTAAAAACTTTATTACATAGTTCAGATTAAAAAGTTTTAAATTTTATTCCAAAACTTATCAATTAGGGAATTACATCATAAATATACTTTTGAGGAATTTTATTCCAAATACCAACTCAACGATTAAATGTCATGTGTCGTTGACGGAACACCGACACATTGCCACATCATTGCCATGTGACATTTTTTTATTTTTCAATAATATTTTTATTTTCAAATATATTTTAATTTGATAGCTAATGTGTTTTTTATGTTTTTAAATATTATATTTTTTAATAATATTTATTTCTTAAATAATGATTTTATTTTAAACAATAATTTTATTTTTAATAATATTTGATTTTGATTAAAAATACAATTTTAAAATATAATAAAATATTATTCAAAAATAAAAGAAAAAATGATAAATTAATTATAAAATTAAAATATTTTTGTATCTTTCAACAATTATTATTATTGTTTTAATATAATTGAATTTGTTAATTAATGTATTTTTATTTATTTAAAGTATTTTACTTTTGATTTATATTTTTTATTTCTTAAATATTATTTTTATTTTTCAATTATTATTTTTATTTAGAATTTGGAATATAATTCTCAAATTTTAAAAAAAAATTGACCTAAAATTCATAATTTGTGAAACATTGAGATAAATTTCCCTATTTATCGAAAATATTATTATATAGTCAATTTTGGACTTGTATGAGTGACAATAGGGTTAATAAATACACATATCAATATGTAATTAAGTTTAATTGACTTTTTTACGGAAAAAAACTTGTTTTGCTCTATATCTTAAAAAAATAAATTAAAGTTAAAGTAATTGTAGGACATCTATACTTTGGTTCTGCTATAGCTCAGTAAATATATCATTATTTTTTAGTTAGTTTGTTGTATGCTCTTGATGCTTGTCCTATCGGATAATGATTGTTTCTTGGCATTGTCGGGATCAAATAATCTACTCCATTAAGCTTAAAACTTCGAGGCTCCCAATGAAAATCTAAAAAGTCATTACAAAATGCCGAAGGCAAACTACAAAGACCTAATATGTTATAATTAATTTAATAATAGCTGTAAAATATTTTCTAGAGTGGGGTTGTTGTGCAGTCATTTGTTTTATGTTTTGAAGAACAAGGAATTTTTGCTCATTCCTGAAAAGTATATTTTTTGTCGTTGGAAGAAAACATACTTGGTTCAGCATCTTTGCAGATTGGGTATTGATAATTTTGAAACTTATGCGAGGATTGATGAGAGCAAAAGGTTGAAGAATAATATAATGTTGTCTGTTTATGGATGAACTCAAATGTTTGATGGTGATGCTGAAAATTGTGCAAATTTTTGGCTGTTATAGATGAGGGTGGGAAATCAATATCTAGCGAAGATCAAAATCCAAGTTTAGTTGATAAAAGGCAGATGCTAGGCAAATTTTACGGTCAGGATTTGCCGGAGGAAATAAACATTCATCCACCAGATGTTGTATTGTATCACGTCAGGAAAAGACTGCTAGAATGAAGGAAAAACCACAACGGCGTTGTCGCAAGTGCAAACAAATGGTCAACCATGATTCTAGAAACTGCGGGAAAGATATTAATGCTTCAAATTAAAGTTATGTTCTGTTCTTCTGTTAACATTTAGAGTCTTTGGTGTTTTTGGTTTTTTTAGATATTGAGGCAATTTACGTTCTGGTTAATGCATTTTAATTTTTATGAGTTCTTTGATATATTTTTGACCATATAAATTTGTAATTCTAATTTAATATTAAAACATAATGATTTTACCAGTTGTTTGGACGTTCGACATACAAAATCAAATTGTTTCATAAGGTTAATTTTTTTATTATTTTGTATTTGTTCGGTCAAACAAATGTTCGTAAAATTTTTAATTTTTTAAAAAATTTGCAATTAATTTTTACTTAATGATGCAACCTTTTCGGTTTAATTAAATTTATATTTTTCTTACATCTTTGTGCATTTTTTTAAAATTAACTCTCACGATTTTTTTAAAAGTAGTTATTTTTAAAAAATTTGAAGACTATATAGTATAGTTTTTTCAAATTTTTGATAATGCATTTTTCTTTAAAAAAAAGATACAATTCTTAATGTCATATGTATAATTAAATTTTAAAAAAATTAATATAGGCCCTGCTCAAAATGCAATAATAATGAACTCTCACTGCAAAATTGCATCTAAATATAAAAAATTAGCATTAAGAAAATATTATATCAAATATTTTGCATCAAGTCAAAAGATTGCATGAGTTACTCCATGTATCAAATACAATAAAATCCCAATACAAATATTCAGTAGAATTTAAACATAAAGTTGTTTTGCAAAAACATCCAAAAGTCATTTTCTCTTAGACTACTACCTCCGACATCTACGTGTAAGTAGATATGAACTTTTTGAAATCAAACTTGGTAGAGTCGATATTATACTTGAAAAACTTCCGGGCTACCTCACAATATTTGGGTGATGCATCATTCAGATTCATTGATATTAGCTCTGCACAGAACTTCACCCTAAAATTCTTCATTATTGCCTTGGAATTCTTGTTCGATAGCTCGCAGTGCCAATCTTTTGCCTTTTCACCCTTATACGCCTCAAGATGCCTCATTGCATAAATAGCACAATCTGTCTTGTTAGTAGAGTTTCTCCAGTCCATGGTCAACCTCTCAATCTCCACATTCTGAATCAATGTTTTTTTGTTTTCCAGACCAAGCCTCTCCAACAAAGTGCAGATAGAGTAACCTTATATAAAAGAAATTTTATGCATTATTAGCTGTAACCAATTGCAATAGTGAAAATTAAAGTTGTTTGATTTTTTAAACTTACTAACTTCCCAGGACCATGACCATCTTCATACTTATCTGTTATGGGTCTCTTTTCGAACTGATTAGAATTTTCTATCAAGACAATTGATTTTTGCTTGAAGTTGAAACACACAACGTAGTAATGATAATATTGACAAATGGGGAAGAAAACTTGAAATTATGATATTCACATCAATAAGGTTATATATACTAAAAACAGGAAAAAAATTATGTTACATAATACAATTTTCAGGTACGTGTGAATGCAAAAATTATGTTTATGAGAAATCTTACCATATCAACTTCAGCAAATATAATATCATCTCTCAATGTGCTCTACATCTTTCAAGGAAAGTCTCGGCAGCTTGTTCATCGGTCCATCCATTTGGTTTGTTGATGAATGTAAAACTCTGTTCATTTGGTATTCAAAGTATCATTATTTAATATGTTTAAAAAAAAAACATAAGCATAGAAAATAATTATTTTCGTAATGTACGACACATGGGATTGTTGTGAAGAAAAATCTTTTTGGGGATCCCGTAGAGCGGTACATATCTTTAAAATTCAGATGCGAGCACCATGCATCGACAATACCAAATTTTACACACTCAGATACTGAAAATGACCGAAACTCTCTGAAGCTTGTAAATGTTTTGTCATCATTATAAATAATCTCTCCACTGCAACCAAAAAAAGATTTATTAATGCAATGTAAAGTATGTAATTCAATATTATATACTCTTACTCATTCTTCTCGCTATCTTTCAGGACTCAGTAGTATATCGCCTTCTCATCTGCAGTGAATGATACGTTTGGATCGACTGTCCTTATCATGAATGGAGAAGCCAAAACACTTGCAACCTTCCTCTGCGGTCGCTTCTGTGTGTTCATTTTTTTTTGCCTGTTTCTGAGTTATTGAACAGAAAAATTATTTATTTTTTATAACTTTTTCAAAATTTGAATAAAAACAAACAAAATAAATTTATTTACCTTGCTTGATCCTGCTTTTTTTGTTCGACCTTTAGCCACCTATTAGAGAAAATAAAATATGTTAAATCATTGTAATATAAAAATATTTAAAAAAATATATATATATATATATATATATATATATATTTATATTTATGATTTCTTACAGTAATTGTTAGTGTTGTTGCTCCTCTCACATCTTCAACATTCTCGAAATCATCATCGTCTTCATTCTCCTTAGTTCATTTATAAAAGATGCAAATCTATGTTAATGCAGTTTTTACATACTGAATAATGCTATATTAAAAGCTATCTCAATGCAGTAAAAAAATTTAAATAATAATTTATCAACCTTGCTCATATTCGAATATCGTTGAACTTCATCTTCCTTCCCCACAATTTCATGCACAAAGTGCTCAGAATTCAGGTCCTGTATTTACACCAAAAGTTAAAATAGGCATTTAATTATATACCGAAAAATTATTGCATAAGATTAAATTTAAACCTTCAGGACATCTGCGATCGTGTCTTTTGGATTTGCAATACCACTTTTAAATGCTTCATTTTGATCTTTGTTTCCCTGACTTTGTAGCTACAATTAGAAATAAAATATATTAAAAACTAACATACATCATAAATACGTGCATTAATAAATTGTATCTATTTTTAATAAATACTTGTTGTGTTAATCCTAAACTAAACGAAGGACGGTCTTCGTTTTCTAAATTATCGCTTATATTCCCAACCGCAAACTGCACCAAATCATGCATATAATGTTAATGCGTTTTTTTTAAAAAATAAAACAGAAAAAATAATAAATTTTAACAAAACTGTATTAGGGTACCTTGTTCAATTATGTATCATGCCCAACTTCTACATCCATTGATTCAGTGTCTGCTTCTTTCTCTGGCTGATCTTTATTTGTTGCATTATCATCCTTCAGTCCGTCGCCAAACTGATCCAAACAATGAAAAATGTTGTGTAAATTTTAAAAATTTAAATAATAAACAAATTTTTTGCATCAATACCTGCTGTGAAAAATCGAAATCATAAGTAGACAACTCCTGCATAATCTCTCATGCATTCATCATGTTGTTCAGACATTGATTCCATTCCGGACTGTCATCAAAAGGAACTTGAGTGGCTACGGTTGCCAGAGGTTCAATATTCTCAAATGTTGAGGCATCATGTATCATAAATCTAGACACCTCCACTGCTGCTTGAAACCTTGGATTCTGAACGACTTCCGCTGAAGCATTTTTCGATTTTTGCATGACAGAAGCAAGGGCTGTTGCGGCAGCATTTAAGGAAGAAATAACTTCATTTGTATATTTGTCACTGTCTGACTGTTTTGTGCTCTGTTCTTTAGTAGTATCATCATCCCCTGCGTCATCTGCTTCATCATGCATTTCTGCATCCTCTTGCACTTCAAATTTTGATACACAATTCTCATTCACAACAATTCTATCTTCTATGCAACCTCGTCCAAAACCCCCATTTTCAATCTCAAACTTTTGGTGTGCTCTTAGAATAGGTGCAGTCCAACCATGAATTGTAGGAAATTAACGTTTAATATCCTTGTGTAGTGACAAACCCTGTCAACATACAACATCTGCAAAAAAAGTAAACACATATGATTTTATATTTTTTAATAAAAGAGATAATGCATGGAAAGTGATTTAATAATGCATTTGTTTTATATGTAATAATGCAGTAAATTAAAATAAATAAGCCAAAAGAATATAAATGTAATACTTACAATGAAAAACATCACTGGTCCTTTGAATTTTGTCTCGGGCTTTGTTTCCCAAAGTTCATATGATTTGATTAGGCTTTTCAGCAAATACTTACACCACATCTTATGTTTGATGCTTTCCACTTCAACCAAATTTTTCAATATTTTCGGCTTTATGTATCCATCTGCAGGTGAGTCTATAAATACGCTTTCAATCAAAACCATAAAATTGGTTTTAAACCAAACTCCTCCATCAGTATCTGATAACATTGCACTAATGACATCTCTAACTTTTATGTTCCACTTATCCTTCCCCATTTTTTCTACCAAATCATCTAATGCTTTGCTACTTGCATTGAGTTTTTTTCTGTGCACTTCTACTATCCCTTTTGGAAATCCAAAAGTAAGCACACATCATGTTCTGTGATATGCAGTTTTTCACCAGAATTCAAGACTACACTGCATGTTACTGGCTCAAAATTCTTTATACACCAATATCCCAATTTCATTGGTATTTCTTTCACATTCATATCCAAAAATGTCCCAAAATCTATCTCTTTAATTGCTCTCTTTTGCTGATGATTTAACTTTTTTAGACACTCTGCATATTGTCTTGGACTAGATCTATATCCTAGTGTTGGATATTTGCTTTTATCATTAAGGTCCAATTCTACACCTTCTTCACCTGGTTCCTGAACATCATTGTCTATTTCTTCATCTATTTTCCTTTTTTGGCTTCTAAAAAAATGACCAAACAATATAAAAAAAAAACACATGAATCAGTAAATTATTCACATTGAAAATTTAAGATAATGCTTTTTATAAATCTGAATAATGCAAGTAATATACACTCTGCATAATTTTATACAATTTTGTCATTGTGTAAAATACACATAGATAATGCATATAAAAAAACAAACAAAAGATATTCACATGTATTTTAAAATTATATACTGCAAATATTGCAAGATATTGAATGCAATACTACTCCTGTAGCCAAAGAATATTTAAAGTTTATTTAAGAAACACCCTGAAACCTATATAGACTTCATTACACATAACACATTCTGCAAATATTCAGACAACATGAAAGCACCTTTATTGTCGTATACAATGCATATTTACAGTTCCAGTCTATTTCAAAATGTAAACGACCCCATAATGCATATATACAGACTATATGAATGCAACATTAATGTCTTATACAATGCATATTTACAGTTCATGTCTATATCAAAATGTAAACGAAACCATAATGCAAAAATACCGACTACATGAGTGCAACATTAATGTCTTATACAATGCATATTTACAGTTCAAGTTTGTATCAAAAATAAAAATAATCCATAATGCAAATTTAAATTGCTAGCAAATTCAAAAAATACCGCTAACAAACGCACCAGAAATATTCATTAATTCATTTTGATATAAATTTTTTGTCATGGTTTATGTTCATAATCTTCACATCAACTAATAATTAACATTACGCCCAAATCATGTGTTATTATTCAAATTAAATACATTAACTGCAACTTTCGATGTTCCATTTGTCTTCTAAAGTCAAACAAAATGGTTACTCAACATCAATTTTGGATACAAACAAATTTTCGAACCTCGCTTATCCGGTGTCTTCTTCGCATTCTTTTTCCTACCCATTCAAAAAAAGCAGCAAAAATTCGCTGCAACAAAAACCAAACAAAAAAAAACAAATTAGGGTTCACGTTTAGAGTAAAAACAACCGTAAACAAAATCGTAAAACACAGTATACACAACCAAAATAATCTATTTAAACTAATAAAAGTGAAATTTATTACCTCTTCTATGAAAATATTCTGGGTTTTAGTTTCTTCCCTCTGATCGATTCCAATTTTGAGTAGAAAGTGAGAAATCGGGGAGAATTTGAGTTTGATATTTTCAGAGAATTGTCAAATGCAATTTTTTGGGAGAAAATTTATTTTCGAACACTATATTTTCGGAAAAACAAATCCCATGCACGAAAATTGCACGAATTTCAAGGAATTTGAATTAATGCCCGGTGGTTGAGTTCGCAACTTTACATTAATACCCTCACAATGCAACTTTTTTTTCATTACCGAATGCATGTATGTAATTTCGGCCATCAAATTAATCTCAGCTGTTCGAAACCATATTTTGATGGACTACATTCATTCTCTTCTTCCATCTAAGAGACCACTTGTGACTTTAACGTACCCTTATATATATATAGGGAGCAGATCAGGTAAGAAAAAGTCCCATGTGAGAAAAAAGAATGAATCATATCCATCAGATCTTAATAAATCAATGGTTGATATAAAATTAAGTAACAAATCAAACACAATCAAGCAACAACTAAAACACAATCAAGCTATTGCTTGATTGTATTTTAATTGTTGCTTGATTATATATCAACCATTGATTTATTTAGATCTAATGGATAAGATTTATTCTTTTTTCTCACAGGAGAATTTTTTCTCACATGATCCCTCCTATATATATAGAGAGAGAGAGAGAGTAGTGATCATATGAGAATAGTTTTTAGTATGAGAAATGAGAATAAATCTCAGCCTTTGATTTTGTGATTTCAACGCTCATGATCTATTTCACTCCGTGTGCAGTTTTCCTCGATTATCCTGTAGTTTTGCAAAATTAAGGTTATTTTTGTAATTTTAGCTTTTTTTAAAATCTGAAATAGTATCTCATCAGATTTTTTATTCCTTTCTTCGCGCGATTTGATTTCTTCTTCCTTCTTCGTTCGATTTGATTTATATTTCTTTTGTCGATCAGATTTTTTTCTTTGTTTTTGGATTTCGCATTCGTGTTCGGTCTCAACTTTGTTAATTGTGCATGAATATAGTTTAAAAAATTTTGTTTTATTCAGATCGACGTTCATTTTTACTATTATATTGTGCATCTTTAGTGTTAACTTTGTGCATTTTTGTATCTTATAGGTTCATTTATTTCTTTCTTCGCGCGATTTGATTTCTTCTTCTTCCTTCTTCGTTCGATTTGATTTATATTTCTTCTATCGATCATATTTTTTTTCTTTGTTTATGGATTTCGCATTTGTGTTTGGTCTCGACTTTGTTAATTGTGCATGAATATAGTTTTAAAAAAATTATTTTATTCAGATCGACGTTCATTTTTACTTTTATATTGTGCATCTTTAGTGTTAAATTTATGCATTTTTGAATCTTACAGGTTCATTTATTCCAAAGTGTGTTGATGAGATGAAGCGTTTTAAGGGCAGAGTTTTTAGAACTGTTGATGATAGTATTGAGTTTTATAGGGACTATGTTCGTGTTGCTGCTTTTAAGAAGAAGATGTTTAATTTTTTTTAATTCGTATTTATGTAAAAATGAAGTAAATTGGGCTAAAAATGAAGTAAATCGGGCTTAAAATGCAGGTTGCTGTTTGTGTTTGAGTATTTTTACAGTTTTAGCCTTTAAAGGCTAAAACTGCAGGATATTGAGGCAAAAATGTCGCGTTTTTCAATTTGCTGAAAATGAATCTTGTTCGTCGATTTGATGAGATGGACGGACGAGATTTATTCAAACCACCTTCTAGATGAGAGATGTGAACTAAATATCAACCATCCAATTTTAAAAATTAATGGATAAGATTTAATCTGAATTTTAATTTTTTTTTAATTTATAAATATTTTATATTAATAATTTAGGGCATTTTAGGCATTCTAATATTATGATATTTCCATTCTTTAACCACTTCCTTATTTTTCTATTTTTTTATATTATACCATTTCTTTGTTTACGAAATTGTTATTTATTATCTTGTTTGTGAAGAAATTACATGTACGTAAGTCGTAATTGCTTCATCCATTTTCTTTTTTTTTCTTTTTTTTGCATAATTTTGTTTTGCTCGTTCGTCGTGACCATCGTTTCTTTGTTAGTCTTTGGTAATTTGTGCCAGAATTTACATCACTCGAATTGATGGAGATATTTGACGATGGTAAGTGAAGTGTGGTAATATCATCGCTTTTTTTTGTTCGTTTCATATGTATTTTACTGTTAAAGAAATTTTGTGTTGCGTTATTTATCTCTTTCTATGATTTCTGGAAATATTTTGTGTTGATGTATATGTATTTTTTTTCAAAATTATCTGGATGCTCGTTTATGGATGTATTGTACATGTTAACTATGTTTTAGAATGTTCATTAATTGTGTGCATGCATTTTTTTGACGATGATATGTTAAAATTTGTTTCATATTTTTTTTTCTTTTTGCTGATATGTTAATTTTTGAAATAAATACATGCAGTTATTACGCCTGTAATTTTGCAGTTAAAGAACAAAATAGCTACACTTCGCATTATATTTATGAGAATAGACTTATTTTTTCTGATATGTAAATCTTCGAAAGGAAAACATGCAGTTATTACGCCTGTAACTTTGCATTTAAAGAATATAATAGTTACAGTTCTTATTACATTAATATGTTTATTATGTTTTGTTATATTTGTTTATAGTTTTTTTAACGTTGTAGTTGTCATTACTCCTGTATGTGAGGGCTCATTGAAACCGTATGTGGGTCAAACATTCAGTAGTTTAGAAGAAGGTGTGAATTTTTCTTGTATCTTATGGTTTATGAGAACATGCTTCTTTTTGCTGATATGTTAATTTTTGAAATAAATACATGCAATTATTACGCCTGTAATTTTGCAGTTAAAGAACAAAATAGCTACAGTTCACATTATATCTATGACAATAGGCTAATTTTTTCTGATATGTAAATTTTTAAAAGGAGAACATGCAGTTATTACGCCTGTAACTTTGCAGTTAAAGAATAAAATAGTTACAGTTCTTATTACATTAATATGTTTATTATATTTTGATATTTTTGTTTATGGTTTTATTAATGTTGTAGTTGTCATTACTCCGGTATGTGGGGGCTCATTGAAACCGTACGTTCTTCGTTATGAAGAACAAGTTTGTGTCTTTTATTCCAGAGAAATATATGCTGGATAGATGGAACAAGGTGCATTTGATGAACAATGTTCATGGTTCTGATTCTAAAAATCTGGAACACTTTGAAATTGTTGATCAAAGCAAGAGGTTGACAAATAGGATTTCCACTTCTATGTATTGGTTGCGAAAATTTGATGGTGATGTTGGTAAGCTTGCGGATTTTCTTGCTGCTATTGATCTTGTTGGTAAGAATTTGTCAGGAATGGAGCAGTCTGGTGAAATTGGTGATAAGAGACAGATGTTCCAGAATTTCTATGGAGCCGAGATACCAGATAAAGTGGATGTTCACCCTTCTAATATTGTTAAGACGAAAGGCAGTGGTACTCGCATTATGTCAAATAAAGAGAAGGCTATTAGATTGACGAAGAAGTCTCTTAGGCTTTGCAGAAAACATAAGCAAATGGCAACTCATGACTCGCAAAATTGTGACAAGTTTAAGAATGCTGGAAGTAATGTTGAAGTTTAGTGTTTTTTTTTTTTTTTTTGGTTTGTTAGTGGCAGGAATTTATGGTTTATAACTATGTAATTTTCATAATATTGTTTTATTTGCATTAGATATGTGAAGTTTTAGTTCATATTACTGAATCATTATAATTTATTTTCTTATTATCTTGGCAATATGCGATGCTTTTTATTTCAACTTGCTGAGCTAATTTTATTTTTAAATGTATTCTGTAAATATTTAACATTAAGACTGCAAGTGTTTTTCTAGTTTTATGCATATTTTTTTAATTAATAATTTATCATTGTTGTCCTTATTTAATAATTATCTGTGTTATTTTGTATTTAAATGCTCTTATTGCACTTTTAGTGTTAATTTTATATTTTTTTCGCTATTTTATTGTATTTTCAACATATTTTTTTGTTCATTTGTTTGGTGAAGAATAAATATGGTGGGTGGATTAAATCTTGTAAAACTGTAAATACAGCAACTACCTCCCTAGATTTTCGAAATTAAGAAAAGTGAGAAGATTTAATTTTCGGTTTAAAGACTGAATTACCCTTATATGCAACTTTTTGTTTCTATATATGCAGCGAAAATATTTTCAAAAAAAATTCAATCTGAACCATTAAATTAATTAATGAAAGCTCCAGATTTGGTCTTATTTCACATCTGGGAGGTGGTTGACACTATAACGCTCCCGTATATATATATATATATATATATATATATATTGGGAGCGGATCCAGTGAGAAAACTCTTAACGTGAGAAAATGAGAAGATGCTTGATTGCATTCACGGCATTGCTTGATTGTATTCAGGTCGTTGCTTGATTGCAATGTTGCTTGATTGTGCTTTAGTTGTTGCTTGATTATTTTGTTGCTTCATTGCGTTTTAGTTGTTGCTTGATTCAATATCAACCATTGATTTTTTTAGATCTGATGGATATGATTCATTCTTTTTTCTCACAGGGGGATTTTTTTTTACATGATCCCTCCTCTATATATATATATGTAGCGTAGTGATTATGTGTTAAAGTCTTCCCTGATGATAAATAAGAATGAATCTGGACCACTAAAAATCAAAATCAACGCATATGATCAATTTAAGTCCGTCCCAATTTTTGTGCATTATTTGTATTGTCATCTAGCATTCAAGGGCAAATATGTGAAAAAATATATATTCAATAATTTCATTTCGTGCAGTTCATAAAACATAATAAGCATATGTTCAATGTAAAAAATGCAATATCTGGGACATAAAAATGTAGCATATAATCAGTTCAAAAAATGCACTTAATATGAATGAAAAATGTATATGCTTTAGAATAAAAATGCATCTTATTCAAGTAAAGAATGCATCATTTGATACAAAAAAAAATGCAGATATTTGGGTATATTTTATATGCGTAATTGATGCATTTTTTTTATCCTAAACGTAAATATAATGAAGAATATAAAATCAATATTTTAGTGCAAATCTTCTAAATTCAACATATGCAATATTGATATCGTATGAATCAGCGCAAAATTACATTTAATTTGATATATGCTTCGTAAAAAGTAGATTTGAATCCAGAAAGATATAATCGTTTGATTATAATACGAGGAAACTGAAAATTAGAAGAGAAAACGTTTAGATCTAAAGATAGAAAAGATGGTTACTCAAATTTAAAGGCTAAATTACTAAAATGACTTTTCTACTTCGAACGAGACTTTATCCCCCGGTCATATTACCTTATTTATTTAATAAGTGCTGAATTGTTATAACCATTGAATCAATAAAATAAGAAATTCAGATTTATTCTTATTTAATATGGAAAGAAATTTTAACATATAATTACTATTATATAAATATATATTTATATAAGTGATCAGGTCAATTTGAACCTCCAAACCATAACTAAACTATTTTAAACCAAATTATGCGCACCCCTAATTGCAGCTGCCGTCCCCGCATACTTTTCATTTACTAACCATGACCGAATTCGCCCACCAATACATATAAACTCATATTTTACTTTTTTTCCAAATCTGTAACTGTCTCTCTCTCGCGATTTCCTGGAAATTTCATCAAAGTTCATGCATCCCCCGCTACTGGAAAGAGAAAAAAAAAAAAAAAAAAAATTTTCCTCCTCAAAGTCTTGATTCTCGTCTTCCCAATTATTATCGGAGTTCAAATCCTAGAAACCCTACACTTAACAAACATGGTGTAGTTTATGTTCTTCAGTATGAAGGTGGTTATCTTGATTCCCCCTCTGTTTCTGTCCCTTTTTGTCTGCGTTTTGTCTGCTGCATTTCCGAGCACAAATAAAACTACAAAATGTCCCATGAATCTTGATTATGTGCGAACTATTCCATGGGACTCTTCTGAGTGCAAAGATCACCTCTCTGGTAACAGAACCACGTGCTGTCAAACCCTTCTCTCTCTCTTCGGCGTAGCTCTCTCTGAAAATTTAGAGAAGACATCTTATTTCCAACTCCAAGATTTGGCAACCTCAGTTTCTTGCCTCCAAGATTTTCAGACGAAGCTGAGCTCTCTTTCTTTGCCATCTAATCTGACGTCTGTGTGTTTTGATCCTATGCAATTTGTCATGCGCCCAGACATTTGTGCCTCAATTCAATCCACTCAGGATTGGGTGGGGAAACTTGGCAATTCGACTGAATTGGACTCTGCTTGCAAGCCAGACCTCACTGATCTTACCTCTTGTGATGCTTGTGTTGCAGCCGGCTTTCGTGTTCAGGCGGCTTTGACTGCAATTGATGGTAATACATCTCATTCCACTGATTGTTTTTACTTTGCGGTTTTGTATGCTGCTGGAATTGTCAATCAGTTTGGCCCCAAAAGCATTGGTACTCTATCTTGTATTCTTGGCCTATCAATTCATCCTAATAAGAGATCTTCGAATAGAAGACGATCGGGTTTGAGCTTTGGATTGGCTGGAGCTGGACTTGCTGTAGTTCTGATTTCTGGTTTTTTGGGGTTGTACATTTGGTGGGATAGGAAATTTAGAGAGAGAAGCAATGATGGGGAGGAGGAATTGGAGTCTAGGCCCAGAAGGCCTACTACAGTGTCTATATGGTTCCAAATTCAAGAACTTGAGAAGGCCACGGATAACTTTTCATCCAAGAACTTTATAGGGAGAGGAGGGTTTGGGATGGTGTATAAAGGGGCATTGAGTGATGGAACAGTTGTTGCAGTGAAGAAGATAATAGAATCTGATATTGAAGGGAATGCTGAGTTTTGCAACGAAGTTGAAATCATTAGTAACTTGAAGCATAGGAATCTTGTGCCTCTTAGAGGGTGTTGTGTGGCTGAAAATAGAGGTTCAGAAGAGAGTGAGAGATACCTTGTTTATGATTTCATGTCCAACGGAAATCTTGATGACCATTTATTTCCGGTTAGCAACAGTGTGTATACACCATTAACATGGCCTCAAAGGAAGAGTATAATCATGGATGTGGCGAAAGGATTAGCTTACCTGCATTATGGAGTTCAGCCCTCTATCTATCATAGAGATATCAAGGGGACCAACATATTGCTTGATGCTGACATGAGGGCGAGAGTGGCAGATTTTGGATTGGCCAAGCAAAGCAGAGAAGGGGAATCTCATCTAACAACCCGTGTCGCTGGAACTCACGGATACTTAGCACCTGAGTACGCCCTGTATGGGCAGCTGACGGAGAAGAGTGATGTATACAGCTTTGGAGTTGTTGTGCTGGAGATAATGTGTGGGAGAAGAGCTCTTGATCTGTCCAGGGGGTCATCTGGTGCAATTTTGATAACGGACTGGGCTTGGTCGCTAGTGAAAGCTGGGAAGCTTGAGAAAGTGTTGGATCATCATCTCCTGATAAGTGATGGAGACTCACAGAGTGCTAATCCAAAGGGAGTAATGGAGAGATTTGTCCTTGTTGGTATTCTGTGTGCTCATGTTATGGTGGCCCTAAGGCCCACCATTGTGGATGCGTTGAAAATGTTGGAAGGTGATATCGAGGTTCCTGTGATCCGGGATAGGCCTACACCTTTAGGTCATCCTTCGTTTCACAGGTCAGACAATACCTTCAGTATTTCTCCAGCATTGAGCGCATTGCAGTTGAATTCTGGAGACATGCTTAGGTGATGGATGGATGACCCCAACATAAGATTTCATATTGTACATATTTATCATACCATACTTTCATCCATAGAAATGAAATTTGAATCTTTCCTAGATCGGTGGAGACTTTGTAGTTTGTAAGCATAATGATTAGCAGTTGTGTTGAAAAATTTAAGAAAAATCTTGAAAATGAAATGGATTTTTCTGGTGAACATGGAATGCAATGAATGCAATTTTGCAGCATTTCAAAATTGAATTGTTTTTATTACTTACCTTGTTCATCCCCGGAATATAGAATAAAATAGACAAGCAAAAAGAGGCACTCAACCAAATCTAAATGAATAATCAATATCATGATTGAAGTGGTTGAGTTGCTTATGGATTTGTATACTAAAACTATTATGATTGGTACACTATGAATAAAGTTTTTTAGTTAATATATTGGGAATCATTAATGTTGCATGTTCATCTCTTGTCTGAATTAACAAGCATGTATCACAAACAACTTTATCATCTTATCCCGACGATGCGAAGATCATGTGGTGTGTAGTAGAACATAGAAAATTATATTGATCTGTAATATCCCAGATTTAATTAAACTAATAAATGCTTAATTGATCAAATAATAAAGATTTATTTGTTTTGGAAATTATATTATTTTTGAGACATGATTTAACACCTGATGCGACATGCAACTTTGTTTGTTACAAGCAATATGCCTATGGGTTTGTTTTGAGAAATCCTAAGTGGCAATGCAACTACATGTTATGTAAGAAACTCGAGCGTGACAAATAATTGTCCCTAATAAAATTATTAATTGTCGCAATTAAATTCACAACTTGCACCCGAGAGCTCCGTTTCTTGCATCAAGCTATGGTTCGCTTAGAAATAAAATATGGAAGGATAGAAAACGTTCAAAATGAGTTTCCAAGGTTGATGAATATTCTGTGAATTTTTTAGTTCGGGTGACAAAATATTAATTCCAAAAATTTTGGAATTAAATTGAACGAGTAGAACTCGTTAAATGGGTCATTTCCGTGTATTTACATTGTCAATTGGGACAATGTACATCAAATTAGAAATCCAAGAAGTATAATTATAAGTGTGAATTATACACAGGTTAAACCAAAAAATACATAATGCGATAATTTCTTCACCACGAAGAAATCGTCATGAAAGTAGCTTGTGGACATGGGCGGCTACAAGGGGTAGGATGGGTGGTGGGGCGGTGGACGAATTAGTATATATAGGTGAAGTGGGAGTGCTGCAGATCCATCCTCAAACTACCACCTGAGCCTACATCATTCTCGCCAGCATCTGTTCATCACCTCTTTCCCATCACCACGCTGCACCATTTACCGTAAAACCTATACCCAAGTGTAGCCCTCGCTGCAAGGTTTCCAAAGTGTACTCACACGCCCAAATCTGATGAGAAAAGAAGAAGTTATCGTTGTCTGAAGTTAGCTCATCGGTATGTCCGATAAATTATTACGGCGACTTGAAACACTTAACAAATGACGATAAAATTATATTTTGAGCATACCTATGTGTTCCTTGTTTCATATGAGACATTTTGGTATGAAAAACCACCCCCTCCAATGCTGGAATCGTCGCCAAAAACCCGAAACCTCCGTGCAACCTCCATGTTCGCCAGTGAGTTTTCTTCAAAGCTTTTTCGGCGAGTTTCTTTAGTTTCAGAGCATGCACTTCGAGTTTTTGAGGTCTTAACATGCTTATAAATGTCTGATGATGGGTTCTGGGGATTGAAAATGGCCGGAGTTGGTCAGTCCGCGCGATGCATCTTGCATCGGGCTGCTGTTGTTCGCGTTGGCACATCGATCGACGACCAACGGCATCGATCGATGCACCCACGTTGGTCGGCATGGGTTTACGTCAGTTGACGTGTCCGACGTTTCTTGTCGTGGCTAGTGTCGATTGATGCATGCAATCCCTTTTTATTTTTCTGGGCACAACGCGTTCGACGACCAAGGCAGCATGGACGACGACCATATACTAGTTTCGGGAAATTAGATTTTTCACCCATTTTCGATCCGATTTGTCCTATTTTTATATATGAGCTTATATATCAATAATAAGACATGTTGTATTCATGATTATACACTTGATTATAATTTGAGATATTGGAGATTATTGAGTCAATTTATGCATCGTTAAATACAAAGTTTAGCCATTTAATTGATATACATGCTTTAATCGAGTTAGCTTGTTAAGCGTGGATTGGTTAACATGTATGATTTAGTTTGAATAAGTCACATGCATGTCTCCAGGTACGAGAATGCATGTCGATTTGTTGGGTTATGTCCATTGAGTTTGTCAGTCATAGATCCTGATCAACGTCAAGTAACGTCAGCTAGGGCTGATTGTTTATGATTAGGTGATCCATCATAATTATTTATGCTTTAGCGTGTTAATATGTGAAGGAAATACGTGATACTTGCGACAACTCAATCGCATCTAACATGAACATCTATTCTGTAAGTAATAAAGGTGGGGACTATCTTTCAGTAAAAATAAAATATTGTTTCGAGCCTTGAGCTCAGTTTTCTAAAATGTGTGTGAAAATATTTTGTTTTAAAGTTGATTGTCTATGCCTAAGTGTTTTGTGCAATCATATTTGTACACTTATTGATTAATATCTTCAGAGAGATAAACTAATGAGAACAAAACCAGGATTTTGTGGAAATTCCTAAGCCAAGCCTCATTAATTGTAAGGTAGGTGTCTTACTTATTGAACTATGAGCTCTTTTTGTGGTAGTTCAGCTGACGTGTTGATACCTTAGGGAGAGATAAGGATGGATTTTGTAATTGATCGGGTCTCAAGTTTATTTTTTGAGACTAGTGCACTAATTGATGACAGTGGGTAGAGTGGTTCGTCCATTCCCAGCTAATCATCGTAACTTGGTAGGACCAACTTCCTGTTACAAAAATGGTAAACATATATGATATCATTTCTGATAGTTGTACAACGAATAAAATATTTTGGATAAACACAGTACTTTTCAATAAAACCCTGTGGTATATCTGTGTGTGTGCCATAACATTCATATTTAAACATGTATGTTTTCGGGCATGTCTCCACAGGGTACGTCTCAGCCCCTCACATTATTTTTAAAATGTGCAGGATAGCAGTGAGGATGCGGCGGTGTAAAGACAAGCAATCAGAGAGGAAGAATAGATCCTGAGATATGCATCTTCATATGCATATCTACATCACGTAACACTTCTCTGCTTTGCTATCAAATATCTACATCACGTAGCACTTCGCTTAATTGAACCTCTAATATTTCTGTTCTTTCCCTAGTTTTGTAATAAGTTTGAGATACCAAACTCCTAACACTTTGCAAATTTTGATGCACGACAAACTTTCTTTTTGCATCCTTTTTATGCAAACTAGTTTTTGATGTACGTTTTACAAGTCCTGTTACTTATTTTATCGATAAAAGTCTTCCGCTGTTACAAAAATTATTTTCAAAGTACGCCACACCACTGTAGCGCACCCTAAAGTTCAGGAAGGCTAGTTGGGGGCGTTACAAGATCGCTTAACCTAATGAGATATAAACAATTATCATAGCCGAGACAGTCTCAGGATAGACTGTCGTTATAAGCTACAACATACGCAGTAATAAGCAACTTATCTTGATTGCTAGGTATGTTGGTGCGTTTCATATGCATTGATAAGGACCTAAGTAAAGATCGATTCTTTATCTGATATTAAAGGTATCTTGATATATCAGGCTTGATGGAATCCTAAGACTAATGAAGGTATGGAGGTATATACAGATTTGATTGCCAATCATACTCTGTTTCGTCTAAGAGCGATAATCGAAGATGTGAACTTAGAGGTGTAGGAGTCCACTTTCCCGAGTGACTTCTTTGTTTTGGATATGAAGATTTGAGGGGGAATTCATTTGATTTTGGGGAGACCATTCTTATGAACAACTGATGCCATTTTAGATGTGAAGAATGACTCTACATGTGAAGGTAAAGAGGTTGTGTTTTCCTTTCCATCGAAGGTATTTGAAGGTGTTGAAGAAGGAGAGGTGTTGGAGCCTTTTAGGGAGAAGAAAGTATGGATTGAAAGAGGAGCTGGGACCAAAAGGTTGAATACATGTGTGGATCCAAAGACGGATTGCATGGAAGAAGAAAAGGATAAGAACGATGAACCAGAGGACTTCTTTGAACAAGGGGATTTGAGAGCAAAGAAAGCTAGGTTGGAAGATGTTACAACTCGAAGCGCTAGGAGGAAGTTATTATTTGCGGGTGAGTCATGGCCCATTGATGAAAGTATGAATTCTGGATCCGCTCCTTTTGATCATGATTGAAGCAAAAAGGTATGAGAGTCGAGCTAATGAATTTAAACAAGCGCTTGTGGGGAGGCAACCCAATTTACTTTGCTTTCTAATTGTTTTTGTTTCGAATAAATATTTAGCTTACTTGGTTTTTGTTGATAATGGTAGAGATGATGTTTACAAGAGGGATGGATGATCTTGTTTGATGCTTTTGCAGAGAAATTGAGGTTTGCTGATAAAAAAAATCGAAGTTTGGGGTGTGCCATTTCGCCCTAGCTCTGGGAATGTTTGTTAAAAGGAAGCATGTGAGCTGAAAATAGAGAAATCTCACCCGGGATCAGCAAATTTTGACCAAACCCAACCTGATTCATTTTCGGGTTTGGTCAAAATTGATCGAGATTTTTCAAAAATTTGGGGGACAGACCAAAATTTCGACCGAACCCAGAGCAGCTGGGTCGAAATCTGTCGCAAATTAATTGGAAATCTAGGGCTCATTTTGCCCCAACTTCAATTCTATCAAAACTTTCTCTTCCAAAATTTAAACTCTTGTTTTGCGCATCGATTTTGAGCGAAATTTGACCCCTATTGCTGATTATGGCCAGCAAGAGAGCGAGAGTTAGTCAACAACCCACATGTATCCGCTGCCCATCTAGTTTTGACGATGAAGAGTTTGCTAGATTCAAAGTTGTTGTGGAGAACCTGGCGGGATCACGATATCCATGTGGTGAGACTTTGGAGGCTTTGGGATTGAAGGAGGATGTTTGGAACTTGGTTAGAAACCTTGGGTGGAAGAAGTACTTAACGGGGCAATGGCCGACGTATATGGAGCTCACGAAGGAGTTCATGACATTTGTCACTGTGATGAAAGGCACTGTGAGCATCCCTCTCTCTGCCGAATTCAAGGTTTGAGGTCAGCAATTCATTTTAAATAGGGAAGAATTGGATGCAATCTATGAATGTGATGAGAATGCTTTGTTTATTCCGGATGGTATGAATGTTGCAGCTTTTTGGGAGAAAATTACTGGAATTAAGACTGAGGGTGTTTTTCATGTTAAGACTGTGAAAGCTTAATTGATTAGGAATCCCATTTTTAGATATATTTATAAGGTGGTTGCTGGTTCTGTTTCTGGGCGATATGAATCTGGTAATGTGTTGTTATCTGAGATGAACATGCTTTATTTGATGTTGCATGGTTTTAAATCCTCGATGGGTGGGCTTGTGATGGATGCTTGGAGTAGGGTAGATGGATTGAAAACCCCCACAATCTATGGTGGGGGGATGCTTACCTCATTTTTTAGGCATTTTAAGGTTCAGTTGAGTGGCTCATTTGCCTCGGGTTTGCCATTGGATACTGCTTCGTTTGTGGCTGCTAAGTTCTTGGTTCATACTAGCCGTGGGGCTCTTTATTATAAATATGGGGAGAAAGTGATTGAGATGCCTTGTCCGGGATTAACTGTTGTGGATGATTTAGATGATAAATCTAATTGGTTGTTGGATTAAGAGGATCAGCAGGATTTTGTAGGAATTTTGAACAACAATGGTTTCTTTCACTCTATGAATGAGTTGGCAAGACAGCAGCCCCGAGGAGATGGGGCAGGATCAAGTTCACAGGCTCCACAATCCTTGGAGGAGTGGCAGACGCAGATATGTTCGATGATGCAAAGAACTGCTTGTTGGGATTGTATACTAATAGCATTTATGATTAAGTGTGTTCGTTTGATACACTGATCTTCATAAATGTATTACATCAACATAGTCGCTATCTGATATAAAAAACATACGATACGAACTATAATATCCTATTATCTCGCCTATAGGGATGATCATATGTTATGTAGGAGATCACAAAGGATCATATGAATCGTTTGACCTAGCGAGATATAAACAGTATCACGGCTGAGATAGTCCCTAGATAGGCTGTCGGTTTAGGCTGGGGCACATCAGTTTATAAATAAGGTTATCCTAGCTACTTGATGTGTTGGTACATCTTTATGTATTGATGGGATCAACAATGAGATGTGTCATTCTAATTGACATATGAATGAGCCAGATCTCTAGATACTTGTTATGATCTTAAACCTAATGGAAGGCTAAGGGGCATACATAAGTTGACCACACTTTGACTTGCTATGGTGGCGAGTCTTTCATGTACTCTTATACCTGCATCATGGGTTTGGCGGTTTGTGTGTGGCTTGCTTAGGCCGGACATGTAGGTAATCATATCCGCTTTAGGATGGGGACATTCCCTGAGGAGCTCACAAGGTTCATTATGCTAAACCCTGTAGGTTGAATTATTTATTTAATTCAGGAATAAGTGAAAATGGAGTGAGTGGTACTACTCAGGAAATAAGAGATTAATTAATCATGGCTAATTGTCATAAGCTAAATTAATTAATGAATGTCCGAAACCTTAAATATGTGGGTCATTCAAGTTTAATGCAACCCGTTCCAAATTACGTGGTAATAAAGGGGTGAGTCAGCATTGTTACCGTGGTGAAGGTTAAAACAATGTTTTATTAATTAATTATGTTCTGGGTTGGACATGGAATTAATTAATAAAGAGGGCCCACTTTATTATTTGCATTTGGTCCCTGGTCTGGCCCACATGATGCTCAGAGCCCATTAGGGTTAGGGTTTTGCAAACCCTAGCACTATAAAAGCACCCTCTCTATCAGATCTACACATACAATACACACAACTATGTGAGAAGAGAGAGAGAGAGAGAGGGGCGACGACTGTTTCATTGGGAGGAAGTGATCGTTTTCTCCGGATCTCTGATTCAACTCGGTAGCATATCCTCACCAGATTTCCGAGGAGCAAGGGAACAAATCAGAAGATCAGATCTGTTGGAACAAGAAAGCTTGGATCGATCCCACATCTAGATCTACTCCTTCGCCATTGTCTCCGATCTAGATCTGTAGATCAGTCGTTGGAGTTAAGGTATTGCTTAGATCCATCCTTTGTAATAAAAATATTAGGAGCATGCATAGGGTTTATTCAATCTGATTTGTTTTGATACCCTAAGAACGATCCAAACGGCTAAAGAAATAAATGACAACTCACGTTGTCTATTTTAGACTCAAATCCTACAATGCTGACATTGTTGAGTCTTTATTTATATTTATGCAGGGCTTAGACTTGAGGATGACCTCGACGCAAGGGGATTTTGCAGCATTTTAGACAAGCTACCTTGCAGATCAAGTTTCCATGGCTTCTCGATTTGAGGGCATTTACAAGCAACTTGGGGAGATTCACAGTGATGTCCGGGAATTGCATCGTCGCTTGCCCATTCTTTACCGATGTCGTGATCGTTCACTGCAGAATCGAGAGGACTGATTGGATACCGTCAGCCTCTTTTACAAACTTAGTCCATCTTGACTAAGTTTGGGGAAATGTGTCAGCTGTCGGTTTCGGTTTACTCTTCCCCTTATCCTACCTTCTCACTACCTTGATTTGGTGTAGTTGTTTCCCTTATGTTGGATATTGATACATTTGGATTTGATTTGATTCGATATGGTTGTATGATATTTTTTATTTGGATATCTTTTTATTGAATGGTTTTGAGTTGAGATTCATTGTTTTATTTTTTCCATTTTTGTTGATGAATGGTTGGTGGAATATATGGTGGAGCTAGTGTAATAATGTGTTATTTGTTTAGATTTGGGAATGGATTGATTGGTGGAAAGATGTTTGGAGATGGGAATGATTGATTGTTTGAATGTTCATATCTTGTTGAGGTTATTTTGTGGAAGTGGATTGATTGTGAAATAGTGTTTTGGTGGAAATGGACTATTGTTGGAAGTGATTTATGCTCAAAGAGGTGGTGTGTTTGATTTTGTTTAGTAGGTACAATAAGGCCGATGGAAAGCAGTTTGATCATGTGGATGCCGATGGGTAACACATTCTAACGCTTCTCTTGGCATTTAGTTTGTAGTTGTTGATTGTGTAGATGTTGCTTAAGGTTGGTTGCATGTTTGTGTGTTATGTGTTGATCCCGATTTAGACTTGAGATTTACTCTTGATGAACTTGTGGAGTTTGATTCCTATTTGAACCTATGATAGGGCGAAATCATTGATATCGAAGCATGTTTAACTTAAACTTTTGAATTGTTGAGATTTGTGTGTGTTAATGCTTGAGACTTGACAAAAGCTGTGAGATTTGAGCTTTGATATTGACATATCATTTTCAATTGTGAGAGGTGAGATTAAGAGTGAGAAATCTAGAGCTTGCATCCGTTCTCTAGCTGTTTGACATGAGCTTTTGACTAGAAAATGATATTAGGCCATCGATTCCTAGTCCTACCTTGCACATTGGGGGTATAAGGTTTTATATTTGTTCGCTATTTTTCTTTCATACTGTTGTTCCCCGTGATTGAGCTTAATTGAAGAATTTCTTTGAGATATGTTTAGGAACAAGTTTGGGGATGTGTGTATGAGGGTAAATAAGGGTGTTGTGAGTGTAGGTTTGGGAATTGATTTGCTTTGGTGAAATTGGATCCCATTAGTTGAGGCAAGAAATGAAATGAGAGGAAAATTATGTGTGGAAAAGGAAAGGTTGGAATGAATGATGGTCAAAGTCAAGAAAAAAAAGCACCAACGAATGTTTTTCTTGAAAAGGTTGTTGTGAAAGAAGAAAAAAACTGAAGAGACAAAAACATGCAAAGTGCATGGTGAAAACAAAACAAAGAGGAAGTGAAGTTGAATAAGCCTCGGGATTGGTTGTTGTTGAGAAATTTCTTGCGGTTTTTAGGATTTAGTTAGAGTTTAGCCACTTCGGCCCATAATCACCTACCTTTAGTCAACCACGTTATAATCAAATCAAAGATATTCTTGATTCTAGAATAAGCTTGTTGTAGTAAAGTGGTGAGATAGAATGCAAGCCTATGGAAATCAAACTTGATATCTCGTGCTTGAGTGAATGGCCCCTAAACACGAAAGGGAGTGAATTGTATTGTTTTTATCCATTTTCTTGAGAGTTTAAGTCACTTGTATTAACCATTGCACAAATTTAGGTGACAATCTCGTTTGATTGAGACATGCTAAGATTGATAGGATGAGATATGAGGTACTACATTAAATAAGGAGATTACTTCACTTATTTTTTATTGAGGACAATCAAAGGTTCAAGTTTGGGGGATTATGATATGTGTGTGAAATGATCATTTTATCGATGCATTTTTGTGAGGGTAATTCTAAATATAGCCACATTTTTTCTAAACACAACCCTCAGAATTTTTAAATAATAAAATCTTCATTGAATATTACTATTCTAACCTTATAACCTCCAATTTAAAATATTAACTATAAATAAAAATTAAAATGTATATAGCCCCATTGTATGGATCAAAATACCTATTCATTTTTTTATTTTGAAAAACTCAATTCCATCCTTCGTATTTCTTAGGCTCCATTCTTACTCTCAGGAAAACTCCAACACAATCACGCGCAATAGTCTATAGAGAAAGCATTCGATAAAACATAAAATGAATATATTTAGTGCTCTCTCTATTGGAATTTTAAAGGAAAAAACGCTAAAATTTGTTCCATTAATTAGTTTTCATATTTAAAAAAAAACAAAAGACAAGTTCTTGCTGGGTATTTATTTTGCTTTACTGCTACTTTTCCATCGAAGAAATACACAAAAACAATGAGTTCGGGTATCACCATAAACGGTGGGAAGGAGACGACCATGAAGTTAAATTGTTTCAAATTGTGTCTCTGACTACATCATTCATCCTAAAATTGGGGGTTTTGGGACCAACAAGAATGGGGGCTATGAACTTTTTTTAAAAAGAAAAGAATGGGAGATATATATGAATATAAATACAGGGTCCAAATAGATTTGTAAGTGTTAAAAAGATTGTGGTTATCGTTGATATTGAATAACTGGGATTATATTAATTTCTATTTTTCTTTTCATTTTGTGACAAACAAGAACGAGGGCTAATGGCTATCAATTTTTCTTAAGAAAAACAATGGGGGCTAGGAAGATACAATCATACAAAAACGAATTGATTTTTAAAAGTTTAAAAAGATGGGCTATGGGGCTAACTTTGATATTGAATCACAAATGAGATTATATTTTTATTTTTAGTTAATAATTTAAATTTGATATTATAAGGGTAAAATAGTAAAATTAAAATAATAATTTTATTTTGGAGCTGTGTTTAGAAAAATCGGGGCTGCATTTAGAATCACCCTTTTAGTGATTGTTCATGCTTATTTCACCCACATATCATAGGTTTTTGCTTGGATTTGTTGTATTTTTGTGTTTGGTTGTGTTGAAGTTGTGTAGGTGAGCAGTTGAGCATAAACCCACAAGTTTGGCTAACTTTTGAAGTGATTTTGACCTAAATTTTGCATGAGCTTAGTGAATTTCGACCCAGATGGAGTGTGGAGAGCAGAAGAGGTGAAACAGAGGAAAATTTTGACCTAACCTTGTTTAGGTTCGGTTGAAATCTACCTCTGTAAGGCAGATTTCTACCTAACTCTACTCAGCTCGTTCAAAATTTGCTCTACAGAGGCATATTTCGACCGAGATCTCTTAGTCTCGAGTGAGATCCTACAGGAATTTCTCGAAGTTTCTATGTTTTGGCAATCTCGGTCGAGACAGATTGTTAGGAATACTGTTAGAAATCTTATAACCCCTTAATCTAAAGTGTATGTATCTTTGTTTTTTGTTTTGGTGCATCAAAGCTTAGTCAATCTAGTTTCTGGCAACTTAGAATCGTGTCATATTGTAAAAGTCTTGTATAGGATACTCTTATTCGAGTTGAAATAAAACTAGAAGAAAGGATCGAAGTATGTTGAAGAAATCAGCAAAGCTCAAGGAGAATGCTAGAAGACTCAAGCATACAGGAAAAAAATTGCTGAAGGAGTCAGCAAGTATGAAGATTGCTAAAAACGCTAGCAAACATTGGAAAAGCTAGCAAACATATGAAGAATGCTGGTAGCACTTAACAGAATATTGGAGGAATAAAGCAAGCTTGTTTCTGAATCTCAATAGGACTGCTGAGATATTAGCAGACGACTAACTGCTAGAAAATGTATGACAACAATCAACATTAATACGAAGTCGTAAATAGAGGGATCCAAAATCAAATGGAAAATCGACGAATCAAGAGGAAGGATAATCAACAGACAAGATGAAGGTTTCTAGATTCAAAATCAAAGATCCCAACTGACAAAGACGAATAAAATAAGGAGAACGCCAATCGAAGACGAATGAGATCTGAAGAGTCTCTGTACTTTGCAGAAAAAAATGAATGAAGATTGGCGAGCAGACATCCAGTGTCTAACGGACAAGATTCAAACGAACGTTTGAATCTTCGCTTATAAATAGAAGATCTCACAAAGAGTCTAAAAGCTTTTGGAGAATAAATCTGATCTTGTGAAGTTCAACAATTCAAATATTCTTAAGCTCACGCAAATTCATATTCGAGCATTCATTTGATCGAGGCTTTCTATAAGCTTTCGAATTCAGAGCTAGAGACATTTGAAGTTCTCTTCTAAGGTTATTCTTGGGATTCTTTCTATTCTAGAAAGAGTCTAGCAGTCACCTTATTCTACAAGAGTGATTATCACGGGCTATTTCTACAAAAGAAAGGTTCTGGGAAGAACTATAAAACTCCCAAGTTCGACGTCCGAGGAGAAGGGAGGTTTGTCCTCACTCTAAGGAGTGTCAAGGTGAAGATTGAAGACCAAGGTGCTTGAAGGTGCGCGGTGACCAGACGGAGGAGCTGCTCAATGCTAGAGATCAAGCCTGACCTTGTAATAAATCATAGTGAATTTTCAGTCAAGAGGACTGAAGAGTGGACGTAGAACATTTGTTCGAACTACTATAAATCCAGTGTTCATTTACTTGTTTTACTTCGTTACTTATTGCTTATTTTGAAACTCAACACATCAAGTGTTGTAGTATAACTTGAAGTAAACTTAACGAATATTCAAGCTTAAACACATTTTATAAACACTTGTTGAGTCGTGACCTCAGCAAGATAAGTGCAAGACCTTATTAACATTCCATTGCAACTATAAACACTATGATCGGGGACCAACTAGTGGTATTAAAGCGGTTGGTCTGTACAAACTAGCTGCTTCTGAGTCGCTTAGGACCTGATCCATTTTCCTTGCATACTTCTTGTATTTTTGTGTTAAGCTCAGGTTGAAGACAATGGTAAACAACGCGAAGTTGGGAAAGTTCTCTCCACAAACATACAACACCTGGAAAAAAAGGTCGCTAATCACATTAAAGAATATACATCTAGAGATGGGACAAGTGATCGAGCAGGGACCAATCTATATCAGGAAGGTGAACTCTCGACTCGACAACAACGTTCAATGACCAGAAGAGATGGTTGACAAACCATATGAGGAATGGACTCCAGAAGATTGAGTTCGTGCTCAACTAGATTACGTGGTATGGATTTCATATTAAACTCCTTATCAGAACCTCTAATAACCGAAGCCCTGGAGTACAAAAATGCCAAAGAACTGTGGGTCTAGGAATCTTGAGTCAAGAAATGACTCAAATAAAGAGGAACAAGCTTCAACAATGCATGGACAAATATTAGTCCTTCCAGATGCGTCCAAGAGAAACGATAAAGGATATGGAAGCCAGATTCAACTCCATTATAGCTGAGTTCAAGGAGTTGGGAAGAACGCACGAACTTCCCGACATTAATTCAAAGATACTATCAAAAATGCCAAAAGATGATTGGTTAGTCAAAGTAGCAAGCGTCAAGGAGAAAGATCTATCAAGCATGAGCACAAAAGATGTGTTCGCCCAGCTTCAGGCACTTGAATGAGATATCATGCAGATCAATAAGAACGAAGCCATACGAGCTGCAATATCGATTGAAGATTATCCCGAAGATGCAGCATACTTTGTGAAGAGAGACGCGCAAAAGTGGAAAACCAAGAAGCCATTCCACTCAGATCGTCCTGCTTAACCCAGCCCAGCAAAGGAGATCACATCAAAAAGTGGATCTCAACCTAAAGAAACTGAATGTTCCATTAGTGAATTGGAAGAGCAGATGAAAAGGCTGCAGAAACTACTATTGAAGGCTAAAGGTAAAAAGGAGGAATCACAACAGAGTCAGCCAGCAGCCAACCGGACAATGAAGAAGATGCCAAGAACATGTTATGAGTGCAACTCCCCCTACCATCTAAAGTTCGAGTGCCCTCGAATAGATCCAGACAAAAGGGAGAGGTTAAGAAAGGTCTTCAAGAAATGCGTGTCACAGGTCGTTGCTAAAGCTCTGCTAACCAGGACAGAGATACCAGACTTCCCAGATCACGACATGAAAGCTAATCCTCAGAATATGAAGAGAGTGTTCTCATGGAATTTATGACCAATGAAGATGCTGACTTTGATGAAGAGCTGGCAGCAAAATCAGTTCTAGCTGTCACGAGAAATCAGGTAACAAATTCTGTTATGTTTGTTGCTTCTACTTTAGAAAATTTGCATGATACTACTGAGTCATGTTTTTCTGACTCAGGAGATGTAACTGTGGAATTTCTTTTAAAATAATTTTAAAAAATTTCATGCCTTAAAAGATGTTATACTAAAAGAAAATTCCTAGCTGAAATCTCAGCTTTCTAGTTTGACCAGTGAGATTGAAAAATCTGGGTCAGCAGACGAGGAACTTTTAAAACTTAAAGCTGGATTCTCCTCACTCAGTATAAATTTTAAAAGTTTAAAAGAGGAGAATGAAAATTTGAAAAGCAAAAACTCTGTGCAAAATCCTTGTCAATGTAGATTCTCAAAAGGCACAAACGATTTAGATGAGATTTTAAGTGTTCAAAAGAGCACAAGTGATTTTGCTGGAATAGGTTTTGAAAAAGGTTAATCCAGCAATGCTGAACCCCACAGATCAAAGAAAATAATCTTTTTTCCTGCAACCGGGAAAGTTCAGCAGACTGCTAGGAAAGACAAAGAGGATAATACTAAATCAACAACCGTTGTTCAGCAAGAATGCTGGCATGCTAAGAACCCCCTACTGACCAATCAGCAGAGACTAAAAGGAGTATTTGTTGAGAGAAAGTTAGCAAAGTCAACGTATGTAACCCATCAGACTGTTCCATCTGCTAGGAAGGTTCATACACAACCTAGCAAGGCTAAGCAATCTGCTAAGATTGTAAGGAAACCAGCATACACTCCAAGTAGGAGGAACACCTACTTGAGGCTAGAGTCTAAACCAATTATTTTTCAAATGACTATGAAGGCTCAGCACACCACTACACATTTCCATGCTAATTCAATGCATTACTCCAATAGGAAGGGAACTGTAGTAAAGCGTGATAACAAGAAAACTGTCAAGATCACGAAAGTCTGGATTCCTAAGGGACTAATCCAGATAACTAATCCTGCAGGACCCGCAGTTGATCAGGTAGTTAAAAATTAATTTCTTTATTTTGCAGGAATAGGGTCCAACAAGAAGAACCTCGAAGAAATTAAAAGAATGGATCCTAGAGAGTGGATGCTCAGGTCACATGACAGGAGACGAAGACACATTCACAGATCTTCAGAAAATAAGAGGACCTTCGGTCTCCTTCGATGACAACTCAAATGCTAGAGTAATCGGAAGAGGGTGCATCTGGCAAAATGCAATGCGCATTATCACGTGGACCTCGTCGACAGTCTCAAGCACAATCTATTGAGCATCAGTTAGCTAAGTGAAAATGGGTGCATTGTTTCTTTTTTGATACATGTTGCGAGATAGCTGACAATACCACTTGAGAGATAAAGCTTACATGAATCAGAAAAGGAGGACTCTATGTGGTAGATTGGGAAAGTGGTCAGCAAGTTTCATGCTTCATCGCATTCAACATGGAAGAGACCAACTGGCTATGGCACAAATGACTAACACATTTAAACTTCAAAACTATTAATTTTATAGCTATAAATAACATTGTCACAGGACTGCCTAAAGAGACCTTCAAGAAGGAAGGAGTGTGCGGAGCTTCTCAACAAGAAAAACAAGCCAAGGCATCCTTCAGATTTAATCCAGAAAAGGCTACATCAAATAAAATCCTAGAGCTATTGCACATGGATTTATTCGGCTCTGTGACTCCACCCACTGTAGGTAACAAAAATTAAACTCTAGTTGTTATTAATGATTATTCCAGGTACACGTGCGTGAGGTTGCTCAAAAGCAAAGATGAAGTCAAGACAATCCTACCGGAGCTGATACTGTGACTACTAAATGACAAAGGGTTCATGGTGAAGAAGATAAGATCGAACAATGGTACATAATTCTGTAACGGTGCTCTAATGGATTTCTGCACCGACGCTGGGATAGAGCATGAAAGGTCCACTGCAAGAACACCTTAGCAAAACGGCTTAGCAGAACAGAGGAACATAACTCTAAAAGAGGTCGTACGAATGATGCTTGCCGATACAGATCTAGGTCAGAGATATTGGGGAGAAGCCATAATGAATACATAGAATAGAAGCGGCTTGAATCTCAGGTTCAACAAGACTCCCTACGAAATCTATCATGGTCGTAAGCCTTCCTTAGCTCAACTTCGTGTGTTTGGTTCACCATGTTATGTCCATAACAATGGAAAGTCAAAGTTGAGTACTTTCTCTCGCAAAGCTGATGAAGGGGTGTTCCTAGGACATGGGCATCCTTCTCACAAGGGTTACAGAGTACTTAATAAGACCACCAAACTTGTGGAATTAACATGCAATGTTATTTTTGATGAAGCTACTTTAGTGTGCTGGACAATAGAGGTCTAAGAGATGTGATTCATGAAACCAATGATGTCTATGGACAATCGGTCTCAAATACTTCTGAAGCTGAACTGATTGCTCCGACTAGGTTTTAGTGAATCTACATCTATGCTGGAAACCTCGGCTGATCAGCAAACAGCCCAGAGGGCCGGTGATGCAAATGGTAATGCTGAGGCCTCACAAAATCTTCTCAAGGAGATCACAAGTCAAAGGGGAACTCAAGAAGGAGAAACCACTCAGCAAAATGAAGACACTGTTGAGAATCCCCAGAATAATGAGAGGACTGCTGAAGATAGCGCTGCTGAAAATGACCATGAGCGGATTGTTGATTGAAGCCGTATCATCACTCCAGCAAATACAAATCCAGCAGACGGATCATCAACACACAATCATCCAGCTGACAGCAACCCAACAAGTATAGTTGAAAATTGAATAATTCACAACTTGTTAATATTCCTGTCTCGGGAAGCCAAATCAGAGCGGCCAACAATCAAATAATCCTAGTCATCGAGTTACAAAGACCGAAGTGGCTGCTAAGAGATCATCCATCAAAAGAAATATTTGGATATCTAGCTGATCCTATTCACACCAGACAGAGTGCTATGCTAGTCTACTACATATCTCAGGAGGAGCCAACCAAAGTTGCTCATGCACTTAAATATACTGATTGGATCAACGCGATGCAAGAAGAATTGTCAGAATTTACGCGGAATCATGTATGGGATCTCGTGGGTCGACCAACGCATCAATCGGTGATAGGAACCAAATGGGTGTTCAAGAACAAACGTGATGAGAATGGACTTATCGTGCGCAACAAAGAAAGGCTTGTAGCTAAAGGATACGCACAGTGCAAATGAATCGATTTTGACGAAACATTTGCTCCACTAGCCCGTCTGCAAGCAATCAGGTTATTCCTTGCATATGCTGCTCACCATTATTTTACTGTGTTTTAGATGGACGTCAAGAGTGCATTCTAAATGGTAAATTAAAGTAGGAGGTCTACGTGGAACAATCTCCTTGCTTTGAACGTGAAAACAAGGTGTACAGGTTGAGAAAGGCTCTACATGAACTGAAGCAAGCCGCAGAGCTTAGTACGAGATGCTGTCACAATTTCTACTGAAGAATAGATTCAGGAAGGCGAATATCGATCGGACACTCTCTTGATCAAGGATGCTGAAGACATATTGCTCGTTCCAATATATGTGGATGATACTATTTTTGGCTCTAAGAATCTAACCCTACGTGAAAATTTTTCTCAGCTTATGCAGACTAATTTTCAGATGAGCATGATGGGGAAGATTTCTTATTTCTAAGGCCTACAAGTTCAGCAACAACGTTGGAATCTTCAGACATAAGAAGAAATACACCAATGATATCATCAGCAAATATTGTCCAGAAAAGACAAAAACTCTATGGATTCATATGAGCACGACATGTCAAATCTCAATGGATGAAGAAGGCGAATATGTGGACCCAACAACATACAAAGGTATTATTGGTTCATTACTATATCTAACGGCCAGCAGGTCAGATATTATGTATGTTGTAGGCATATGTGCTAGATATCAAGCAAATCCGAAGAAATTGCACATGGAGTACGCGCGAAGGATTGTCAAATATCTGAAAGGGATAAAGTCTTTAGGAATCTGGTATCCGATAGCAGACGACCATACACTTGTTGGATATTCAGACTCCGACTTAAGAGGATGCCGAATTGATCGGAAGAGTACGAGTGGGAGTTGCCAATTCCTTAGACACAAGCTGATTTGTTGTGTTAGGTATTGATATAGAAATCCTACCTTAATTTGATGTTTTGATGTGTCAAAATTGTATACAAAAGTCTAGGACTTAGAGTTATTACCTCATGTAATCCTTGTATAGGATGTTCGAGTTGTAATAGTCTAGGAAGAAGGAAGTCAACAAAACTGTGGAATCGTTTTGAAGAAGAGAACATTCCGACAAAAAACTATCTTGACTAAGAAGACGAAGACGAACAAAGCAAGATCACAAAAACTGTGGATACAGTCTTCACACGAAAACTGCTAAGAGGAACTTGCAGTTTCAGAACAACACAATTTCGTATTGGAGAATGCGTACATGATAAGATGTCGAACAAGTCACAAGGGAACTTCAAAGAAATCAATGATAAAAGATCAGACAAATACTCAGCTGCGACTGGCGTACAACATTGTTTGACGTCTGACACATCAAGTACAAACTGCTCTGAAAAGCAGTACGTTGTAGTAGAAAAAGTCGAGAGACAAGCGACCTTTTAGAAGAGCATGGATTTTGATTGGACAACCTCTCCAATGTCTCTACCGGTTATTTTTTGGTGTCTCACCTATAAATAGCAGGAACAACAGAGACTTAAAAACCATTGCCACTCTGCTCATTCGAATCAAAACACTGATTTGAATCTCCAACATATTTATTGTCTCTCGACTGAAACTGAAGCTTAAACATTAAACACACTCAAGAGAGAAGACATTTCTACCGTAGTTCATTTATTGAACATGACTCATTCATTGCTACAGAGTTTGAGGAGATTCACTGTGTGATGTTTAGTATACGAGGATTAAGACAACAGACTTAATCTAGTATCTTAGTGTTCTTACTTTCCAAGTAAGAACACAGCAACCTGGTCTTTGCAAAGGAAGAACAGGTTATCACGGGCTACTGCCGATCAGTCAACGTTCTGTGAAGAACACAATCATCCAACCTACCGAAGAGGGAAAAGGGAGGTTTGTCCTCAGTCCAAGTTCGAGCCGGTCTACAGAGAAGATGCAGAGCCTTCGACGGACTGAAGAAGGAGTGAAGTACAATTGCCTGGGCGAGTAATCCATTTTGATGTGGACAGAGGCCTCTACAACAACTGGCTATAGATCATGAGGATTGTATCTTCATAACTTAGTGAATTACCGGATTTGATATCCGAAGAATGGACGTAGGACTTAAGGCTCTGAACCACTATATTATCTTGTGTCGTTTACAGTTTTTTTTACATTTCGTACTTTATAGTTTTCTAAGATATCTTAAAAGTGTTGAAGCGTATAAATTGAATACTGCTTAAGATTTCTAAAACTGTTACCCTAATCTGCTAGGTAACATCAAACTATGTTTCTAAAAAATGTTAACCAAGAACTGCGTTGAAAACTGAACGGTCTACACTTAGAGTGTATTTAGTTGATTAGAGTGTATTTAGTTGATTATATACTTCCGCTGCACATTACTCGTACTCTGATTTGGGACCAACAAGTGGTATCAGTGCAGGTCGGTCTTTCTAGACTGTCCTGTTTTGAGTCGCTTAAGATCGGATCCGTACTTCCTTACACTCTAACTGTTTATACAGTGTGTTTTAGCGAGCAAATTATTCTTAGAATATGATAACTCATCCTAGTCTTCCCAAGTACAACCCAGAGAGGTTTGAAGTGTGGAAGAAGAAGTGTCTCATTCAACTAAGAGCTCAGCATCCAGAGATGGATGAAGTCCTAGATAACGGACCTCTGAAGATTCAGATGCCCAAAGTCATCCTTGCGACAACAGACAAGCCAGGTGGTGTCGAATACATAGACAAGCCAAAGGAGGAATGGACATTTGAGGAATAGAAACGTCACCAGGTCGATTTCATCGCACATGAGATGATCATACAATACCTTCCAGATTCCCTTCAAGACGCAACTGTAGAGAACAACTCTGCCAAGGAATTGTGGGGTTGGATTAACGGTCTAACTAAAGAAACTGAAACGATGAAGCGCAATAAGAAGCAAGTAGTCGTGGAAAAATATGAATCCTTCCAGATGCTACCCGGTGAATCAATCAAATCGATGGAGTCAAGATTTAATGCCATCGTTAGTGAGATGAAGAACCTTGGAAGAGAAGAAAAAGTGGCAGATATGAATGCCAAAATCCTTTCAAGGCTGCCAAAGGAAGACTGGTTTGTTAAAACCACCAGCCTGAAGGCCATGGATCTCTCAAAAATGTCCACCAAAGAACTGCTCGATGAACTTCAAGCCCATGAGTGGGACATCCAGATGGTGAACAGGAATGAAGCTGTTCGAACTTAAAATTCAGCAGCTAATGGTGATGCAGCATTTTTCGTAAAAAGAGACTTCCCAAGGCGTTCAAAAAGGCCATTTTACTCCGATAAAACTGCCTATCAATCCTCACCAGCAAAGGACACCCCCAACTCAGTTCAGAAGAAGGAAACTGAGCTATCAGCTGCCAAGCTGGAAGAGCAACTAAGGAATTTGACCACTATTCTATAGAAGGCAAAAGGAAAAGAGAAGGAAACACAATCCAGTGAGCAGAGGTTCACGAAGAGAGAGCCACACACATGCTATGAGTGCAACTCTCCAGACCATCTGAAGTATGAATCCCCCTAGTCTCTCAGGAGGAAAGAGACAGATTGAGGAAGGTGTTTGAGAAGAGAGCATCCAGAGCTGTTGCCCAAGCAATGCTCACCAGAACTGAAGTGCCAGATGTACCAAATCATGATGATGGATACTACACATCTGAGGATGAAGGAGATGAGGATGCTTTACTTTCCTTTATGGTAGCATTTGGTGGAGATGTTACTGATGACGAAGAAGATAGCGCTTCAAACTGCGAAATTCGGGTAAAAACTAATATTCCCTCATCTAGTACATCTATTTCCTTTGATAATAGCTCTGAGCAATGTCATTCTAGCTCTGAAGACATCACTTTTAAAAAGATTATCAAAGAATTTTAGAAATTTCATGAAATTAAAGATAAAGTAATTAGTGAAAATGCCTCACTGAAAATAGAAATTTCAGTTTTGACCAATTAAATCGAAAGAATGAGTTCAATCAGTGAGGAACTGGAAAATCTCAAGGGGGAACATTCAAAACTTCTTAAAGATTTTGAAAATGTTTCAAAAGAATGTGACTCCTTGAAGAAAACCGAACCTGTCAAATGTGAATGTTCTTTCAAAAGGAGTTCTAAGAAATTAGATGAAATTTTGAACATTCAAAAGCATTACTCTGATAAACGAGGAATCGGTTTTTCTGACCCTCAATACGATAAATCCATGAACATGCATGCATCTACATCTAGGACTAAGAAGACACCACTGCACTATGTCAAATCAAACCTTAGTCCAAATAATATGGTTAGGAAAGGAAAGGACCTTCTCAAAGAACCAGTAAATCAAGGTGTCAAGACCAAATGCTGGTCAAATTCTGACCCTAAACTGACTCCTCAATAGTTTGACTACAAAGATAAAAACTGTCTAAACCAACTGTTGAGACGAGAAGTATTCCTTCATCAAAACTGGATAAGCATAATGTTCCACATGCGAGGAATCCAGTTTTGACTACCAGAACGGCCAAACAACATGTAAATGTTGCAAGGAAGTCTGTTCAAAAATCAGATAGATATCTAAAAAGTCATGATAGACCTCAATTATATAACAATAGTAAATCGAATAAGGGGAACACCTATTTGAGGTCCGAGTCAAAACAATCACTCTCTCAAGAAATTGTGATGGATAAACACCCAAGAACTATCCTTCATGATTCTTTCCAGAACAGTCAGTTCAAGAAGAGTTCACACACCACAGTAGAACATAACATGCATTCACACCACACACAGTTCACCAGGAGAAAGATAGATAAATCACAACAAAATAATTTAGTATCACGAACCGCTAGGGTAAAACAAATGTGGATACCAAAAAGTTGGATCCACATGACTGACCTTTGAGGGCCCGAAATGATACGGGGACCTAAATAATTCTTCTGTGTTGCAAAGGTCAAGTCCCCGAAAGAAGACTAGAACTTGGATTTTGGACAGTGGCTGCTCAGCTCACATGATAGGAGAATAGGGTCTAATCAAGAACCTTGCGATGTACGAAGGAGCATTCGTTAGTTTTGGGAACAAGGCCACATGTCAAGTTATTGGAAAATGATGCATGGAATACAACAGAATCATCATTCAGAATGTATCCTTAGTCACCAGTCTGAAGCATAATCTTCTCAGTATAAGTCAACTAAATAAGAGTGGCTATATAGTCAGATTTGAAGAATCAGAATGCCACATAATATACAAAGTGAAACAAGACAATAATATGATGAATCAGAAGAGGATGTCTCTACATTGTAGATTGGTCAAGTGGAGAACGAGGAACATGCCTCATAGCACTCAGTTTCTCAGAAGGAATAAATTGGTTGTGGCATAAAAGGCTTAGTCATCCGAATTTCAACTCAATTCGACATTTGGCGAAGCATAATCTTGTTGTAGGACTGTCACAGAAGAAGTTCCAGAAAGGAGTATGCAAATCGTGTCAGCTAGGGAAACAAAAGAAAGCCTCTTTAAAAAACAGGCCAGTCACAACGAGCACAGAAAGAATCCTGGAACTACTTCACATGGATCTGTTTGGACCAGTCACTCCTCCCACAATTAGAAAATATACACTGGTGGTTGTTGATGATTATTCAAGGTATACATGGATAATACTGTTCAAATCTAAGGACGAAGTCAAAGTTCAGTTACTAGAATTAATCATGCGATTTCAAAATAACAAGGAAGTGAAAGTCAAAAGGATAAGATCGGATAACGGGACAGAATTCTGCGATGGACCCCTTATGGACTTCTGTGCTGAAATTGGAATTGGTCATGAGAAGTCTGCTCCCAGAACGCCTCAACAAAATGGTCTTGCTGAACGAAGGAATAGAACACTTAAAGAAGCAGTGAGAACCATGATGGCTGACACTGATCTTGGAAAGAATTTCTGGGGAGAAGCCTTGATGACAACCTGCTACACACAGAATAGAAGCGCATTTAACACGAGGCTGCACAAGACACCTGATATGTGTGTAAAATGACCTATATTTCAATGTGTGAGCGTGCATGTTTGCGTTCATTTTACCCTCATATCATATGTTTTCGTTGTTCTTTTGTCGTGTTTTTGTGTTTTGAATGTTGTAGGACGAGATTTCAGCATATTATAGCATTTTTGGTGGAGTTTTGGAGGTAAATCGCCAAGTTTGGAGTCCAAGGAGGTTAGGCTAGCCCGAGCGGTGCGAAAGGAAGGATTTCAGAGTTTGGAGGAGCCGCCCGGCCGAGCGAAGTAGGCTCGGCCGAGCCAAGCCGGACAGAGGGCTTGCTCGGCCGAGCTTTGCAGGCTCAACCGAGCCCTGCCAACAGGGAGCAGGCTCTGTCGAGTGGGTTTGGCTCGGTTGAGCTAGACCGAGATTTCAAGGATTCTGGCGGTTTTTCTCCTTGCACGGGCGAGCTATTGGAGGCTCGGGCGATCTGAGGCCCTGGGAGCTCGTCTATAAAAGGGGGATTTTTGCATTTTCAAAGAACTTTTGGTCAGATTTTCAATAACCGTCACGAGAGTTCTCTCTAGATTCATCTCCATACCATTCCCCATCCATATTCAAGTAGATTCAAGCTATAATTCTTCCAATTTGGTGAGGATCTAGAAGGAAGGAAGGTTAGATCAAGTCCAAGGAAGACATCCAAAGGAGATCATACTTAGACCTTGATATTTTGTAATGGATTCTCTCATTTCTCTTATTGATTTGTACTCAATTCAAGGTATGAAGAACTAAATTCAATTGTGAGTGTTGTAGAATGGATATTGTGATGAGTTGATATCAAATTTGCTTGTTTACTTTACTTTGAGGGATTGAATTGCACTTGAGCCTATTCCTTATCTCTTAGGTGTAGGTAATAGCCAACCTTTGAGGTAGTTGACGTGAATGCTGCAGCCATCACGCGAGCGGAATCATCGTGATAAGTGTATATTCTTACGATTTTAGTTCCAATCCCTGTGCGGGGCTAGGTCGTAGGGCGATAATTGACGGTCAATTGGGAGTGATCTAAGGGTTAATAACGTAGCTGTTTGCAATTCCTAGTGTCATCTACTGCTAGTTTTCCGTAGCAAGTGGCTAGCGAATGTAGGGTCGATTGCTCAACCTCCTAGGGATTAAAATTTGGTTTAGAACATAGTTTGGTTCAACTTGGAACAATAGAAATTCAATGAACACTCACTATCTTCTTATTGTTGAACTTGAGATTTTGATCTACCTAAGCAAGTTATTCAATTGTTTTGTCTTGTGAGGTTCAATTACATATTTTGTTAATGTTTTGTTGCTTGTATGTTTGATTACATTCAATTTTGCCTAGTTAAACAAAAACCAACGACTATGTTTTGCCTAGCTATTAAACCTTCAAACAAGTAAATAATTTTCACTTGAGCGAATTGAAAAGTACTCGGATTGATAAAATTTAACGTGAAGATAGTGTTGCATTTCACCATCGTCACATTTTGAGCGAATTGAAAAGTACTCGGATTGATAAAATTTAACGTGAAGATAGTGTTGCATTTCACCGTCGTCAACACCCTACGAGATCTACAATGGTCGTAAGCCTTCTATAGCTCATCTACGTGCTTTCAATTCTCCATGTTATATTCACAATAATGGGAAGTCCAAGTTGAATACCTTCAGCCTAAAGGCTGATGAAGGAGTGTTCCTCGGTTATGGACATACTTCATATAAGGGATATAGGGTATTTAACAAGACAACCCAGCTTGTGGAAATAACATGTCATGTTGTTTTTTATGAAGCTGCTTTAGTGCGCAGGACTCTTCAAAAACTGAGTCTAGGGAATCAGGAGATCAAGGATGTCAATGAGGAACCTAAGTGTGATCTTGATCATAATCAAATATTTCCTCTGACTAGATCAATGAGTGATATCTCTGAGACTCCAGTTATCTCGACTGATCCCCAAACAGTCGATATAGCCGATGATGCGAACGCCATCGTTGAGGCCTTAAAGACCACAAATCTTGAAGATTTAGGAGAAGAGAAGCCCCCTGAAGCTCAGAAAGCAGTCTTAGAAGCAGAGCAAGCTGACACCAAGGAAGTGAACCTTGAAGATGCTAAGGAAGCCGGATCAGCAACTATGTCAAGTGATTCTCTAAATTCAGATGCTGATCAGAACTTAGTCACAGAACAAGGAGACGAATGTGTTACAGAACGAGAAGGTGAAGGAGGTTCAGAAGAAGGAGAATCAGTTCCAGAATCTAGAAGTGAAATAACTCAAGAGGAACATCCTAAAGTCCTTGATGACTCAGCTGCTCGTGCTGAAGCCATACCTGTAAAGAAGCCAAACTGGCTAAGAAATCACCTTAATGAAGCTATACTCGATTATGTTTGAAATCCTGTTCGAACCTGAAAAGGCATGACGTTGATGTCTTGATTTCTATCCCAGATCGAACCAGTGAATGTCACTGAAGCTCTTCAATCAACAGACATGATAAACGCAATGCAAGAAGAACTAAATGAGTTCACCCGCAACAATGTGTGGTATTTAGTGGATTGACCCGCACATCTGTCTGTGATTGGTACCAAATGGGTCTTCAAGAATAAAAGAGATGAGACCGGTACCATTGTTCGAAACAAGGCAAGATTGGTTGCAAAAGGATACTCACAATGCGAAAGAATAAACTTCGATGAGACATTTGCACCAGTTGCTAGAGTCGAAGGTATTAGGTTATTCTTAGCGAATGCAGCCTACCACAACTTCACAGTTTTTCAGATGGATGTGAAGAGTGCCTTCTTAAATGGCAAATTAAGGGAAGAAGTTTATGTAGAACATCCTCCAGCTTCTGAGCAAGGAAATCAAGTCTACAAGCTAAGGAAAGCTTTATATGGATTAAATCAAGCACCTAGAGCATGGTATGAAACTCTCTCACAGTTTCTGCTCAAAAATGGATTTGAAAAGAGTGCAATCGATCGAACATTATTCAAGATAAAGGATGGAGAGGACATTCTACTTGTTCAGATCTATGTAGACGATATCATCTTCAGAAGCAAAAATACCAAGCTATGTGAAAAGTTTACCCAGCTGATGCAGAATAAATTTCAGATGAGTATGATGGGCAAAATGGCATACTTTCTTTGATTGCAAGTTGATCAGTCTGACGAAGGGATTTTCATTAGTCAGAAGAAGTATACTGAATACCTGATCAACAAATTTTGTCCTGAGAAGACAAAATCACTAAGGATTCTTATGAGCACCAATTCTCAGATTACTCTCGATGAAGAAGTTGAACCTGTCGACCCGACAACTTATAGAGGAATAATTGGATCTCTACTGTATCTAATTGCCAGTTGACCTGATATATCTTATGTTGTGGGCATATGTGCACGATTTCAGGCGAATCCAAAGAAGTCACACATGGAAGCAACCAAAAAGAGTAGTAAGATATTTAAAGAGCACAGAGTCTCTAGGTATCTAGTACCCCAAAACTGATGGAATAATGCTGAATGGATTCTCTGATTCAGATTTTGGCGGCTGTAGAATTGACAGGAAGAGCACAAACGGAACTTGTCAGTTTTTAGGACATAAACTGATTAGCTGGTTTAGTAAGAAACAACATTCTGTAGCTACATCAACTACAAAGGCTGAGTATGTAGCAGCAGCCAGCTGTTGAGCTCAAGTGCTATGGATAAAACAGCAGCTTAGGGATTATGGAATTGATATAGGATGTGTTCCTATTTACTGTGATAGCAACAATGTAGTTTCAATCTCGAAGAATCCAGTTCTCCATTCAAGGACGAAACTTATTGATATTTGTCATCATTTCATTCGAGACCATGTGGAGAAGGAAGATGTCTCGGTGGAATACATCAGAACTGAAGACCTGTTAGTGGATATTCTCACTAAACCGCTGCCTGAGGCTCGTTTCAAGGAGCTATGCATCAAACGAGGTCTTCTAGAGTTTGATGGAATCTCGAGAGAAGGAAATATTAATTTATTCTTACACCTAGTCAAAATGTACTTCTTACGTCTCAGTGATTAAGTGAATTACAGTTTATTTGTCTTTGCTAGTTGAACAACATAGGAACAGAGACAAGAAGAATTCATTCATCAAAGTTGAATACAAGGAAATAAGTCATTCCGACATCAAATGGAACAGATACTATTACATCATCTATCATCTATCAAGGTATAAGTGCCCAGTTGATCGGACAAGACGAATAGTAATCAGTACCAACCAGACCCGAAGGACCATCCTTGAGACAAGGAATACTCCTCTCCAATAGCCAGCTCAACTTCATGCCATACGGGACAGTGGCATCTGGTGAATTCTAAAGAGCCATCTTTAGGCGTTCAAAGATAAATCCTGCCCAGTCAACATCTCCTTGCTGTTCGAACGTCATCATTGCTTTCCAAATAGGAGGCGTGAAGTTAGTATCTTCTAGAGAATTGCAAACAACCATCTGGTTAATAATGTCAAAGGATAACTTGCAGCTTGGTCAGAGATATCTACTTGGAGCTGACGGGTGAAAACAAATGTTCCCCTCTCTCCATTCAGGCCATATGGACCACTCAGGCGCTATCACCTCATTTCGATACGACATGACAAAAGTTCTTTCGTCATGACACAGTAATTCAAATTCTGCTGCAAAGAAGTCTGCAGACAAGCGGAACTCTCTTCCATTGAGATTACAGAAAATCTCATTCTCAGTAACTGTGGAGTAATATGCAAACATCCTCAGCAACTCCTCATGGAAGCAGTGGGGCTCAACTTTCACAAATCTCTCCAAGCCACTAGCCCTCAGAAGACCCATCATCCAATAATCGATACACGGAGCTCTATAGTGATATGCTGACACTCCTCGTCTATCGTGGATTTTATTTCTTCGAAAGGCGACACATGGTTCATATACAGTTATTAAGGAAACTGAACTGCTCTTTCGTTAATGGCAAAAGGTGACAAAAGGTTCATACACAAGAAGGGGAGTCATTTACATCAATTCAGTTAACTCTTTGGACATCAAATTATTCCTCTAGTTGGATAATAATCCGATACGTCTAGATTTGATGGGCCTGTCTTCGAGGAAGGAATGTGTCTCTCTGGGAGCCAGCTTAGCTGCATGCCATAAGGGATTATATCATCAGGCAACGTCAGGAGTGCTGTACTCAGACGATCAAATATAAAGGCAGCCCAATCAATTTCAGCCTGATCCTCGAAAGCCATCATCGCTCTCCAAACTGGTGGTGACATGTTTGTTTGCAGGAGAGGATTGTAGAGCACTATCTGATTGATGATGTCAAAGGACACCAAGTATCGCGGCTTGAGGGATCCACACGGTGCTGTCAGACAGAAACTGCTGTCACTACCCCTCCAGTCCCACCAACAGGACCACTCCGGAGCTGTTTCGTCTATTCTATAGTGCAACACGGGCGTCCCATGATGTGGCATCTTAAAATCTTGAGACAAGGAGTTCGCTGATAAGAGGAATTCTACTCCATTGAGGCTGAACAAGATTTCATCCTCAGACACAGTAGAATTATAAGCACTCAGCCTAAGTAGATCCTGATGGAAGGAAACGGGTTGGACTGAAAGAAAGCGGTCCAGGCCATTGGGTTCAAGAGTATTGATAGTCTCAAGATAAACATCATCAGGATGGTTCCAATACTCAGCATACAGCTTCCTACGGTTGAAAATTTTGTTTCGTTTGATGGAAATTCTGGCCATCTCCTCTACGATATTCAATGGTTCAGCCATTCTCAAGATATGTTACAGCTCGAAGGAAGGAAAGGAAGAGGGTACTAATGTGACACTTCCTACCTCGCCATTGCATCTTTTATAGCGAGACTAATACATAGATCAGAGATCATTGCCACGTCCTCACTACTGAAGGAAATTCTCCTATCGAGACAGAGGTAAAAGGAATGAAGTGGTGATTTATTACTCAACCACCATTTCATATCACTTATTAATGACCACAATAGGTCAGACGCCTACTATTGCAAAGTCATTCAAAGAAATGGAAATTTTAATCATTTCAGTTGCCAGACGATCAATGGAAAGACAGTTTCCCACTGGCCAAAGAAGTAGCAACTCAGTTCTCCTCCTTAAAGATGACTTCTACATACTATGGTATGCTACTCACCGCAAAGATTGAAGAGAGAGAAAATTGTTGATCATGATGAAGCACATTTTTGATTGCCGCAAAGAAATTAGCGGTACATCACATTAAATGCGGGTCAGCACGACGGTGTATTACCCAGTGCCACGTCAGAGTTACCATACGCTGCTACATAGCATGCCAGGTGATTTGAACAGAAGCCAACGTCAGCTTTAATCTTAGTCGTTCATGACAAAGAAGGGTTTACATCCTAGCCTATGGTTTTTGTTCAAATAAATCATCAAAAAACCTTAAACCCATCATGTCATCTTCTTGATTTCCACACTTACTGCCAGTCAATTTAGTCAAGATATCTCTAGGGCTCACCCCGAGATATTGATCACTGTAAAATCTATAGATTAATTATAGCAACAGTGGCAAATAAATTTCTAAGGAACCCTAAGGTTATCGAATCTAGGGGAATTGTATAACGAAACTATCCTATGTACTAATTATGATCCTAAGATTCATTGTTTGAGTGATTCAAAATCAGGGTTTTATTTGGAAAATAAAGATGACAATGCTAAAAATTAAAGAGGTTTTGAAAGCAAATTTAAAGGAACACAGATTCTAGGGAAGAATTCTTATTATGGATTACATGAATCAATTAATTTAACAGGTGGAATACTGCAATAATGCTATATTTCCTTGTTTGGCAAATATAACCTAGATTACTAATTAGTGACTATCTCCGCTCGGTCTCAAGTACACCAAATTAGTCAATCTGATAAGCAAATCAGTTCAATTCCTACAGTCTAGTACATCTTTTTGGATAGTGTAAAGTGTATCATGCATTCCTAATCCCACTATCAATATTCACCTCTCGGTCCTTCTATCAATAGCTAGACATCTAAATTAATCGTCACCTCTCGGTCCTTGAATTAAATTAGAATTCGAAAATAAACACAGGAATCATGAACCTAATTAATTAATCCTAACATGCATCCATAATAATATCAACCCTAGAACCCGCTAGGGTTTCTAGCCATTCATCGCAGATAGAAATCCAAAAGAACATATTAAATTGCATAAAAGTAAAGAACTTACAAGAAAATAAAAGGGTTTCGTGTTTCCCAAGTCTCCAAACTCTAAAAACTGAAAAATATGATGATGTATGTGATGGCTCCTCTGAAAAAGTCGAATTTACTAAGTATTTATAGGGGTGGATGTGTATCCTATCAAATCTAGGGTTAAAGATATGAATAAATCCAATTTTCATCAAATTCCCGTGCCAGCAGACCCGCGTCGATCGATGTGTATTGGCATCGATCGACGTGGCTCTCTCTTCGGCATCGATCGATGTGGATTCACGTCGATCGATGTGGTCTCTCGGCCCTTCTGCGCGGTCTCACGGTTTTGGCCATAACTTCCTCTCCTGAACTCCAATTGACCCGATTCCAGTTGCTTGGAGAGCTTACTCAAAGCTTCATCCATTGCATGCTCCAATAGCCCGAATTCCTCTTGTGGAAGAACTCTTCACTGCTACTCTTACACGTCACTGCTTTCAGAATGGTTTTCAAGTAAATTTAGGCCTAAAACCTGCAAAAACACCAAGACGCACATAATACCACCTAATAAAGACTCATGTATAGAATATATATATTAACTCAATAAAACTACATAAAATAGTAGAAAATAATATAGATAAGCGAGTAAAATAATGAGCTTATCAAACCCCCAAACTTGAACGTTTGATTGTCCTCAATCAATAGGCAAGAAATAAATCAAAGGATCATGCGATTAAAGTGCAATGCCTCACAAGTTTCATCACAGTCAAGGGTCAAAAATCCACTACACACAAGCAATTTGAAAGAGACAGAAGATTCATCAATAGTGGAAGAACTCACGGGAAGTGTATCGCTCAACTCTCAAGTGTTTAAGGTATAGATGAAAGCACTCAACAACATGTATGAAGAAATTTCTACCATAAGCTTGCAAATTTTCTAATATCTCCACTGCTAGAATGTGCACACAAGTCTAGAATAAAAAAGGACTTTCATTAGGTTGTAATGTAAGCTTTTTTCTGATAAGGTAGGGAAATATGGTCAAGTTACTAGAATCCATTAAGTGGCCAACTCAACAAACTACAACCACTCTCAATCATCATCCACCTCATCTCCTCAAATGTATCAACAAATACACAACTTTTTTTTCTCTTTTTTTTTTCTAGCTCATTTTGAATATCTTATGCTCTTTTCATAATTTTTGTATTCTTATATTTTCAGAGAGCTTATGAGAATTCTAATTATTTCTTCGAGCTTCTTTTTCATACATCTTTCACCCCTAATTTATATTTTCTTATCTTCATCTCACAATCATTCCACCCCATATACCACAACTCAAGACCTGAGAGAAACCAATACTTCTTCTTAATCTCATAGACATGGAAAGAAAATTTTTGTAAAGGCTCAAAAGTGGCTAACTAGGGAAAATTTAATGTGAAGGGACAGTGTTTAGGGAATTGGGTTATCAAAAATGACCTAAGATCATTTCCTAAACTTGTGCACACTATGCAGTCTCAACACAGAAAATAGGCAAGTTCTAGAGAAATAAAAACACACATGTGAATCTCACATCAAACGAAATAAAGGCTCAAAATTCTCACACAACGGGTCAAAATTTTTTCTTCCATAGTCAATTTAAAATCAGCTCAATCGGCATGCAAGTATAAGTGTCAAATCAATCCTGTCATGCGGTATTCTACATTCATAGGCATCTAACCACAATTACAATCAATTCAAGCTCAACCCTCAACCGATTCTAATCTCACAATCTCATTCAGGTTATATCAAAACTCAAATTTTTTCCCCACAAAATAGAATAAAATTAAAATTTAGGGCAAAAATTAAATACGAAAAGCAGAATAAATAAAAGATAGAATGTTCCATCTCTTGTCCACATCCCCCCAAACTTATTTCCAACTCGAAGAGTGGAATAAGTTTGAAAATCAGACAAAAGAGGGAACAATACCTGGTCGTTGATCTCAGACATCAACTTTTTATCCCCCAGAGCCTTTGAACATCGCACGATGTGAAATAATTGCTGTTTGCACTTCGCGTCGATCGACGCTGGATGGCATCGATTGACGTGAAGCCTTCTTGTTGATCCTCGCTCCTCGGATCAAGTGCATCTCGTCGGCTGGCTGCTCGACGTCGAGCTATAATTTTTTTTAATTAAACTGCAAAATAACTGTTAACGCAAAAATAATAGAAATTTGAAATAAAAAAAAATGAAAATTAAAAAAAATACGAAAAAGGATGGGTTACCTCCCAACAAGTGCTTGATTTCACGTCGCAACTCGACGATACCTCAAATCACCGCCAGGGAGGTTGGGTCCAGACTCGCCGGCCTTTGGCATCCACCATGTAAACTTTTCGGTCTTTGACAATGGTGGTGAGCTCAGAAAAAGGTGGTGTAGTTGACACTTTCACCCTTTCGTTTCTTTGCTCCCACTCAATGGCAGCTGCTTCTTCCTCTTCAGATTCATCCCCTTCGTCAGTAGTGGAGATTCGATTGCACTCCGCCTTCTTCTTGCTCTTGTCGATCACAAAGGTGATCTTCTCATCATTTGCTCAGGGTGTGATCTCTTCGCCTCGACAGTCAATGAGAGCGGCGCCAGTGTCGAGAAACTCACGCCCCAAGATCATGGGCATGTTCTCGTCCTCCATCATCTCGTGCACCACAAAATTTGAAGGAAAAATGAGATGGCCCACGTGAATGAGCACATTGTTGGTCCCGAAATATCAGAGTCGTCGTGTTAATGTCTCAACACGAAATGCAGCGGAATATGTTTTACGTCTCTTGCACTTAATGTTATTTTCACAGAAATTATTTAGCTCAAGTTGTGATTTAAGTTAATGTTCAGAAATACACTAGCAACTCCATTGCTAGGTTTTAAATCGATCTTTGAACAGTAAAGTAATAAAATAGTAAAGTCACACAAGATTTATAGTGGTTCGATCAAATAGATCTACGTCCACTCCTTAGCCGAAATGCTATGAATTTCACTAGAAAAGTATACAGATTACAAGGAATCGCCTTTCCAGTTAAGTAGGTAGTTAGCTTTCGGCCTGGCTACTTGACAGCTATCCTCCGTTAGTCTGCACTTCTCCGGTAAGGTTTGGCTGGGGTCAAGGGCACACCTTCGAAACTCCTGCCTTGCCTGATATGGAAGAGATAGACACTTCCTGATTTCCTTGAATGTGGCGAGACGCCCGTTCTAGTCGTAACCTTTTCAGGTGTTCGACTGTTAGATTCTTTTCTAAAAGAAAGGAATCCCAATGATTGAAATATCCTTGAATGCAATCAAGAATATCTTCAATGGAGTGTCAGATATTGAATGTGAAGACACTCTCGGTTGTTGAGGGCTTTGAATGTGCTTTATATCACGAGCTCTCAACTGACTACTTTTTCTTGTTCGCTTTGTCAAAGGAATCTCACACTTGAATAGATTGTGAATGAAGCGGTTGTCAAAGTAGTAACAATAGTTTTTTGATCCAGTCCTGGAATCTGCCTTTTATAGTTGGAGATTCAAAACTTGAATCTCCATACCCGTTAGACACAACGGCTTCTTCGTCCCAGAATGGATTAACTCGTCAGAATACTTTTGAAAGTAGAGATGTACTTTCCAAACTACTTAGGGAAAGTCTCGTCCCTTATGTGTCCTTTTTGTCAGAGTGGCAGTCCGTCTTCAGCTTTTGAATCTTGCCCTTTGTTATGCTAGGAGTTGCTGAAGCCTTTTACTGCCTTCGATCCTTTGACTTCTTTTGTTTCAGACTCTATATTTCGTTACTGAAAGGTCCGAATGCTAACTCCTTAGCATTCTGTCAGACGTGCTTCCAGCCATTTGCTAGTGATCTTTTGTTGGCTTGTTTCTCTAGTAGATTGCGAGTAGACTGCTGACATCAACTGCTTTACGTCTGCTAGGAAGTCTTCTCAGCATACTAGTCTATTACAACTCAATGTATAACTTATACAGGACTTTACAAGTTGTGTTAGACTCTCTAGATTTCAGCAAATGATCGACCAACTAAATAAGGTTTGATCCAACAAAACCTTTTACAGATAAGTCCTAAGGGAGATTTTAGGAATAATTTCCAACAATTTCCCCCTTTTTGGTGCGATCAAAGCTTACTATCATTTGCTGACCATAAGTGGAAGAATGTCTGTGTTTTACAATTCTATGCTATTCTATCAATCTGACACAGAGTTTTTCCAACTAGGTTCAAGCAACAGAAATGATTGAAGTCGAATTCCCCCTCAACAAGTGCTGGGGAATATTTCTCGATTAAATATGAGTAATTGTTTACAATAAAGCAATATGCTAGAGTTTCTAGCATTCATTAAATCAGCACGTATTCATATTCATCAATCAAACTATAATCGTCATGTTCACATGCAAATTTGTTGAGTACACCAGAAGTGTAAATCAACTATAGCACACCAGTAAAATTTAGAAGTGGACAAAGAGATTTTGTCAAAATCTGATCCAATTTCATATATGATATTGCAAGTTTCAGTACAAATTGGATACAAAGAGTAAAAGAATTGACCTTGTCATTCATGAGCCGGGCGCTGGTTTGTCCTTTTCACTATCTGCTGATTTGTTCTTTGAATGTCAGCAAACTTCTCCATGGTGAATTTCATGAAGTTCTCCAGAAGGGCTGCTCCTGATTCTCTTTCAGTAGCCTCACGCTCCAGTTCTTTGGCCAGCTTCTCTTGCTCTATAGCAATCTTTTGAAATTGAAGTTCATGTTCCTTTTTCTGCAGTTCTAACTTAGCTTTATGTTCTTTTCTTTGTATTTCTAGTCTGGCTTCTAGTTCTTTTTGTCTCAACTCTTCCTTTGCTTCTTCTTCTTTTCTCTTTATTTCCTGTTCCCTTGTTGCTGACTCCTCCACATTTTTCTTTCTTCTTTCCTGGTCAGCCTTTCTTCTTTCTTCCCCCTCTTTGATTGCAGCCAAAAAGTGATTTCCATAGGCCACAACCGTTTCTTCGAGGTGAGTCCTGGTGTCTGTTAAGTCCTTGCGAACAACTTCTAGACCTGTCCTGTTCTCAGATATAGCTGACTTGCTTTCAACGACCTCTGTTTGTATATGAGATACATCACCCCGTATCTCATCAACTTCTCTTCTCAAAAGGCTGGTGGCCGCTTCTACTCTTCCATCAATGGCTGTTTCCAAATAAGAGTTGAAGGCTTCAGCTATTTCCGCAGTTAATGGGAAGGGTATCTGCAGGGATGTTATAGGAGAGGCATGGAAGGAGGTAGTCGTGACAAGCTCTCGACTTGTTGGAATATCAGATTGCTGTGCGTGATTGGTGTTTGCAGCAATATACTCCTGATAGCATAATTCCTCATGCAATATTCGACGAGCTGCTTCCAAAACTTGTGCGGTTTCCTTGACAATCAGAGCTTCAGCTTTCTGGGCCTCCTCAAATATGTCTTGAATATCAATGTCCAGAAACTTAGCTATCATCTTATCTCGATAGTCGAATCTCAGAGCAGCACGCTCAGTGGCTAGCGCCTCTCTTCGAGCCTTCCGACGCTCCTCTTGTTGAGATTCATACTCCAACTGATGCTTCTCGTATGCAACAGCAGCTTTGGCCTGTCGTTTGGACAATTCTACTCTAGCATCAGAGTATCCATCAGGGACGAAGGTGGACTTGGGTAATCCAGCAGTTTTCGAGAGGAAATGGTGTTCTCGAATGGCTTGAAGTCTGCACATCACCTGCTTATCCGAGAATTGTTTCATCCCTGGAACTTGATCAATCCAATCAAAGCACCAACGTTCTTCACGTCTCCAGAAGTTTAAACCTTTCGTTGCAATGCATATCATCCTCTCTTCGAAGCAGAGTTGATACATAATATAATCAAATTTCTTCCACCGACGGAACTCTTCTGCCAATAGGCGTCCTTCAGGTATTGATTCATCCAACTCACTGTGGAGTAGATCTGCTATGGCTCTCTCTGTTTCAGAATCAACAAACTGCTCTATTTCTTCAGCCATAGGTCCTAGATCGGAATTAGGTACATCTTTGGGATGAACTGTTGCACACCATTGACTAATTCTTCGAAGTCCATAGCGACATCCTGGCAATCCGTTGAGGGGTACTCGAAGAATAGCCTCTGATTCCGTGGTTTCCTTCCTTAGGAACTTTGCATTGTAAATTTCTTCAGTTTCTCCATCGGAATCAGATTCAGAGAGGCAAGATGAATCATCTTCGTCAGGTTGAGGTGTTTCAGCACCTAGTTGCTCTTTAGCAGATTGATTACTGACGAGTGTGTCTTGCGGATGTTCTTCGAGGTGTGTCTGCACCGGCACTCCTGCTAACAAATTGTCGTCTGGTTTTCCTTTCGATGAATCAGAATTGGTGAGTGATCCAACTTGATCTTCAACATCTCGAATCTCACTGGATTCTGCCTCATTTCTTCTGTGAGACTTTTTCCGGGGGTAGTGAGTTTCATTGAATGCTCCAGATCCCAGCCTTCTTGTGAATTCTGTATCCGATAATTCTTCTTCTTCAATGTTAATCTGCTGATCAGGTGACTGATTGGGGATTGATTCTTCTGCTGAATCAGCCTTTCCTTTTCCTTTCTTCGCCGCTTTTTCTGCTAGATGGAGTGGATCCACAGTCGAATCTTTTGTGGCATCCCTTATGATAGCATCTTCTGACATATCTGCTATTTCTGCATTCTCTGCTGGAATTTGATTTTCTCCAGCATCATGCCTTTCTTCCAATGGATGATTCATATGCTCTTCTGATGTTTCATTAACTATGCTAGCCTGGACTTCTTTGCTAGTACTGACTCCTCTGCTAACTTCTTTAGCAGCTTTCTTCTGTGCCATGAACTCTTCAGCAGCTGATTTGACTCGTTCGAAGTTCCTGTCTCTGCCTTACTATGTCAAGTTATTGATGAACTTCTGGTAATCTTCCTTTCGATTTCCTTTAGCGTAGCTATGCGCTTCCTCTTTGCTTTTCTTGTTTCCTGACCACGCTCTTCTGTAGTGCCAAGAGACTCAGGGATGTAGTCTGGATCAGAGGTGTTATCAGAATTGATCTCACTAGATGTCTTTTCTGCTGTAATCTCTCTTCCAGCAGTTCTAGTAGACTTGTCTTCTGCCTCTGCTTTCTCCATTACTTCCTTGTCGGTCAGAAGTTCCAACTTTCTTCTGGTCTTTTTCTTTGCCTTAGTTGCAAGAGGATTTGTAGCAACTCTTTTTAGTGATGGAATTGGAACTGCTAATGTTCCAATGGTAGTTGGAGGTTGTTGTGCTTCCTTCGAAGTCACGATTTCATTGATCTGATCAACTGGGAGATTTCCTAACTTCTCAATCTCCTTGAGATTTTTGAAACATTGATCTGTTTCGGCACTCTTCTTCAGCATTGCTAATTCTTCTTCTGTAATAGGAATGGAGTGTTGGAGTCTGGCTTCTGCTAAACTAGCTTCATCTGGTTCCTCTGGAGAAGTAGGTTTATTCTTGTCTACGTTAGACTTCCCTTTCAGCTTCCGAGGATTTTTGATGTTGACCGGCTTAGGCTTGTGTTTTGTTACAGGAATGTAGTCGGTAGAAAGAAGTGCAACTCCTCGATCTACTCCTGTGTTGGTAAACAGAATCTCAAAAAGTTTACTAATCTTTAGCCCAAAGTTTACATTCGAAGAGAATGTTCCATCCACTTCCATGTGAGTATTCTTCTTGGCATGTTCTTCCCAGTGTTCAAAGATAAATTCAGCCCAATTACCCTTAACATTGTCATTTAATGCCATCATCACGACAAATTTCTTGGCAGAGAGCTCCGAATACGATCCAGCATCACATTGGAGCATCTTGATTACAATCTCTGCAAGGAGTTTGTATTCCTCTGTCAAGGTGTTGATTGAGGTGTTGACCTTGAATGCACTTGATTTCCCTTTCTCTCCTGACTTCCTCCAACGCTTCCATTGTCTCTCTATTTCGATTATATCATTCACCTTATATTGAGAGATTTTGGCTCCATAGTTTCGAAGTCCAAAAGTACGAGAAAGTAAATCAACATTTACTTCTACGATATGCCCATATACACATGTCTTGAATGATTTCTGATCATCACTCATAACAGCCCTAGCATAAAATTCAGCAACCATATGCAGATGAAATTGATCAGGTTCAGCAGTGAGATACTTTACCAGCAATTCGGAATCCAGGATATTCAAAATCCATTTAGGGAATTGTTTGCTGGCGAGGGGCATGTACAGAATCCTATCTTTCATAATCTGGGCCACTCGTCGCCTTTCTGCTGAATGTGTGGACAGCTTCTTCTGTCTTGCCATAGTTACCAATTGGTTGTAAGGAATGGACTCATCAATATCCTCCTTTTTCTCAATGCCTGTGAACTCAGGTGCATGTCGAACATGCAGGGGTGAGCAAGTGGTTGAGGGATAAATAAATGAGGCCTGTTGAAGATTGACTGTCTCTAAATTCTCGGAGGGTGATGATTCAGGATTTAGAGATTCATGAGGGGAGGTTGAAGAATCTTGATTTGAAGTCATGGTTGAGTAGGTTTTTCCGATGATTTTGGGAGGGTTTTTCAGAGATGGGGGTGAGCGATTTCTGAAAATTGGTGGGGATTTGAAATCTTATATGGTGTAGAAGATTTCGGAGTACGAGGAGAAATTGACGGCAAGGATTAAATTCTACTTTAAATTCAATCAACGGCTAGGGTTGAGAGTCAGATCGTGGGTATATCCACGGCCTTCGAACCTTGAGTGTGGATGACGTGGCACAACCCCATTTGTTGCTGCCATTTGGATGCATTAAATGTTTCTCCATCATGAGAAGCAAACGTCCCACGCCTTGATGTGAGATTTTCAGCAGCCAATTTTAATAAAAATACTCAGATGCTACCACGTATGTTATGCTATCATCCTAATAACCTTCGGCATTGCTTTTTATGCATGATCATGATTCCGTCTGATATGACCTTTGCATTAATGAATTACCTCACTCTTCTTAACGACTCTTCAACTTCAGCAGCGAACAGTTACCGATTGTTTCTCTATAAATATCACAAGCAAGTGAAGCATTTGATATGACTTATTGTAACTCTTCCTCTTCTTCTCATAAAAAATTTACTAATACGAAGATATGGAACAAACTCAATCTCTCTTTGTTCCGCGCCACAGAATCCTCTGTGATGCTGGTTTGTATATGGAATACGAAGCAGAGTACCACATAGCAGAGTGGGTTATGTCTAGTCTCCATGCTTGTGGTTTGGCTAAGTTTATCTCTTTGACACCTCATGCGTTTCAAAGAGAACATCTTCAGTTCTTCTTTAGACAGAGTCAGCCCATTGGAGATTCCATTGTAGGTGTCTTCAGGAATCATTTGGTGAGATGGACTGTAGATACTTTTGCTTCTGAGTTTGGCTTGTCGAGGGGTCCAAATTCTGTGATGGATTACCGTAGTACTGAAATTGCTCCAGAATGGTCTTCATGGATGAGGTGGAGGCGTTCTGCTGATCTGGACTTCTTGCCTACTCCTTCAGCATATGGACTGCGCCCTCGCTACCAAGTCCTCTTCGAGATAGTTTGTGGAATGATTTTGGGAGTGAATCCAGATAACATGATCTTTTCCCGTGAAGTCTGGAAAGTCATGATGGCAATAGATGATCGAGCACAAGTTGATTGGGCGGCGTTCATCTTTGAAAGAGTGCGGCAGAGTGTTCTGCAGTTCCCTCGACTTCACCTTCCCTACGGGATGCCTCTGAGTTGGCTGCTAGAACAGAGATTCACTGATCTCACTCTGGGTCCCTCGAATCTTCGAGGAATAGACTTTTATCCCTTTGTACCTTTCTCGCCCTTTGATTAAATCTTCTGTTGTAATTGTTTTGGATGATGTATATAAGATGATGTCGTTTTTAATTTTGACAACCTCTTATAGCTACAATCAATATCGATCATCGTCTTGATAGTTACCTCGTTAATCAACTGTGTAGTAATTCTGCTGATTACGTTTCTGCTAAGATCATAGCAGATCGATGATTGGTAGCAAAGATAGATATTCTGCCACAAACGTAGCAGTTAGCAGAGCTCTCGTCCTCTGATATTGTTTGTAGCAGATTGACCTTCCTTTAGTAGAGATATCAAGTCTAGCAGAAAATCCATTTGTTAGCATAGACTTTATCCATTAGCAGAGATCTTATTCTTAGCAGAGATTTCAATCGCTAGCAGAGATTGCATTCGCTAGCAGAGATAACATTCGCTAGCAGAGATAACATTCGCTAGCAGAGATAACATTCGCTAGCAGAGGCCTTGTTTCTAGCAGAGACTTCAACTCTAGCAGAGATCTCATTCGCTAGCAGAGGCCTTGTCTCTAGCAGAGACTTCAACTCTAGCAAATGAAACGACGATTTTCAGAGTATATTTCTCCAACCGTCGATTGCGTATTCCAAGAATTATGTTGACCGATCTGTCGTGGCGTCTGCCTATTCGTCGATTGACAGATGATTAATAACTCTGGTAATTTGAATCTCATCAATTCTGACGACAAGAGTTAAGATTTTCCTTTTATAAATACCCTGAGTGAGAGTATCATTGTTATCACAACAACCCTTTCTCCAAAATAAACTCTTCAAGAAAAGAAATGGATTCACTAGGTCAATCTCTTGAATTACGCCGAAACCAGATCCTTCATGAGGCTGGTTTGAACTCACTGTATGATAACAATCCTCGAGTTGTAGAGATGGTCATGTCAAAGTTAAATCGCAGTGGATTAACTCAATTTGTTATTGCTACTCCCAGACGTTTCCAAGGCGATGTTCTTCGGGAATTCATCGACGATTGCTCTGTGGAGGGGGATGGCATTTACGGTCGCTTCCTCGGCAAACTCATCTACTAGTCACCGGACGTCTTTTCTCATCGATTTGGCCTTCCCAGAGGTCCTGGGTTTGTCTTCGATCATCGTGTAACGGACATTGCCCCCGAGTGGTCGGCTTGGCAGAAATGGAGACGAACGCCTTCGTCTGAATTTTCTCTGTCTGTCTCTGCGTACGACCTGCGCACTCCTTATTGGGTGCTCTTCCGAGTGGCAAATAATATGTTGATGGGAGAGAACTGTGACGACACGTTCATCTCAAAGGAGACATGGCAGCTCATGATGTCTATTGATGATGGAGCCGAGATAGACTGGGCGAAATACATCTACAATAGCGTCCGAGACTGCGTCGAATATTATCCAGCCGTGCCTCTGCTCAATGGAATGCAACTTAGTTGGTTGTTAGAGCAGAGCCTCCCTCAGATTACAGAAGGACCAACGAATCTTGTAAATGCGGACTTCTTTCCGTTTAGGCCTTCATCCTCCTAGAATAGTGAATAAGATGTTGTCTTCAATTCTCCCCTGTTTCTTGTAATGACATCTTGTTGATGAATGAGAAGGTGTATGAAATCTCTACAACTGTCTTCTATTATTTGACATGTATTATCCAAGTTGTCAAACACTTTCTGCTTAGCATTCTCAATATTGGCAGATAGATATGACGAATATTCCTTTGTAGATGTAATCATCTTAAAAAATGGTTAACATCATCTTAAAAAAAAAATCCAAGAAATAGAGATATTATAATATCTTATTTGATCCTTCGTCTCTGCTGTGCTTGCATCAATATCTCAGCAACTTGTTTTGTGTCTGGTATGTGCTACCATTTTCCACACGCAATCATCGAGTGTTATCATTTAAGACGGTAGATTTCTGTCTTAGTCAAAAGATTTGTGCTATCCTTTGTTATCTTCTTTAAGTATTCGTGGAATAGAGCGCCAGAATATCCAGGTAGGTCGATTTGCCGTAAGTAGCCTTATCAATACAGGTGGCGCTTCCCCCTTTGTCGAGACTCCTCAACTTTTGCTCATCTGAATTTGAATTCATTTGACAGGACACTTTTGGGAGAGTGTTCCCATTATGGATAGAGCCAAGATCTTCCTATAAAGGATGACTCACTTGTATACTGTAACTTCATCTTCTCCATTTCTCTTTGCATAGCATTTCCTTCTTCACTAGCTTCAATATGCATCGTATTACTATTGCTCCTAGTGATCTGCCAGTTACTCGCAACCAGATTCTTCATGAATCGGGGTTGTATTTTGAATATGGTAACAATTGTCGTGTTGCCAACTTCGTTATGGGAGCTCTGAATGAGAGTTGCCTTACCCAGTTTCTGACTACGATGCCGACATGCTTTCAGAAACGAGCTCTCCAAAGCTTTATCTTCAGGAGTAAAACAGAGGATGATGCCATTTGGAGTTGTTTCGACGATGAAGTGGTTTGCTGGACTCCGACCCTATTCTCTCAGAAGTTTGGCCTTCCTCGGGGTCCTACTCGCGTCATGGATGTCTTCCATCATTTGACTGCTCCAGAGTTCGGCTACTGGAATGAGTGGAGGCAGTCCGATGACTTTGGTTTTTCACCAACTCCATCATGTCTGCATTTGAAGGAGGAGTACAGAGTCATCTTTGACATTGTTAGCAATGTCACCTTTGGTGTCCCTGCTGATAATTATGTATTCAGCCCAAGGATTTGGAGGGCCATGATGGCCATTGATGACCAGGCAGAAGTTGACTGGGCTGAATTCTTCTTTGATGGAGTGAAGAGATGTGTTGATCTCTTTTCCCGGATTCCTCTGCCGACTGCCATGCAGCTAAGTTGGTTGCTTGAGCAGTCGTTCCCTTACCTTATCTCTGAAGGTATCCCTCTGATGGGATTTGACTTTTATCCTTTGAGGGCTCACTTCCCTAATTGTGGTTGAAGGATGCTCTGAGCTCTTCTCCTTTTGGCCTTCATATGACTCCTTGTTAGCTTTGTGAACACATATATTGTAATTGATGATGTATCTGCTTTTTTCTTGTAATTTGAAGTATGTTATCCTTCAGAAGGGTGAATATGCTAACTTTGAATTCCTTCTTATTTTCATGACATTGTAATGTCAAGATATCTTCAACGAATAGCAATCCAGAATACAATAATAACCGACCAACTCTCAAGAATATCCTTATAGAAAGAATGAGAGCTAGGACTCATTCATCCACATCAGCATCTAATTCCATTAATCCCAATTTCAAGCATAACTCTTTTAATCTGGTTTCTGGAAGTGGCTTTGTAAAGATGTCTGCTATCTGATCTTCAGTGCATATATAGCGAACATCAATGTCTCCCTTCTCCTGATGATCTCGTATAAAGTGATGATGAATATCGATATGCTTGGTCCGAGAGTGATGAACATGATTCTTTGTAATGCACATGGCACTATTATTGTCACAATAGATGGGCACACATTCCGGAGAAATCCCATAATCTTGCAATTGTTGCTTTATCCAAAGAATTTGTGAGCAACAACTAGCAGCAGCTACATACTCTGCTTCAGTGGTAGAGATAGCAACAGAGTGCTGCTTTTTGCTGAACCAGCTAATGAGCTTATGCCCCAAAAATTGACATGTGCCGCTTGTGCTTTTCCTGTCAATCTTGCATCCTCCAAAATCAGAATCTGAATATCCACTTAGACCTAGACTGTCTTCTCTTGGATACCAAATTCCTAATCCTTCTGTGCACTTTAAATAGCGGACAATTCTCTTTGCAGTGTCAAAATGAACTTTCTTAGGTTTGGCTTGATATCTAGCACATAATCCCACGGCATATGAGATATCTGGTCTGCTAGCGGTGAGATAGAGTAGTGAACCTATGATTCCTCTGTAAAGAGTAGGATTCACATCATCTCCTTCTTTTTCAAGAGCAGCAATGCAAGTTGTGCTGATAGGTATGCGCAAGCTCTTGGTCTTCTCTGGACAATATTTGGCGATTAAGTCACGAGCATACTTCTTCTGATGGATGAATATTCCTTCTTTAGATTGATGAACTTGTAATCCAAGAAAATAGGACATCTTTCCCATCATGCTCATTTGAAAATGGCTAGTCATGAGATCAGAGAATCTATCACATAGATCTTGATTCTTTGATCCAAAAATTATGTCGTCAACATAAATTTGAACTAGGAGAATGCTGTCTCCATCCTTGATGCGAAAGAGAGTTTGATCTATCCTCCCTTTCTGAAATCCATTATTCAATAGAAACTTAGACAACGTTCCATACCAAGCTCGTGGTGCCTGCTTCAGGCCATATAGTGCCTTCTTGAGCCTGTAGACTTGATTCCCTTGCTCAAATCCCGGAGGTTGCTCGACATAAACTTCCTCCTTAAGCTCGCCATTAAGAAAAGCACTTTTTACGTCCATCTGCATCACATCAAACTCATGGTATGCTGCATATGCCAAGAATAGACGAATAGCCTCTAATCTTGCTACTGGGGCGAAGGTTTCATCATAGTCTATTCCTTCACATTGTCTATATCCTTTGGCAACAAGACACGCTTTATTCCTCACTACAACACCTGATTCGTCTTTCTTGTTTTTGAACACCCACTTAGTGCCTATCACACTTTGATGTTCTGGTCTGTCGACTAGTTCCCACACATTGTTGCGTGTGAACTCTGCAAGCTCCTCTTGCATGGCATTCACCCAATCTGCATCTAACAATGCTTCTTCTACTTTCTTGGGTTCTTCATTAGATATGTAGCAGGCTAACATGGCATTGCCGTTTCCTTGTCTGGTTAGGATAGGATCATTTACACTACCAAGAACACTGTCTAAAGGATGTGCTCGAAGCCATGTCGGTCTGATACGTTCTGGAAATTCAGCATCTGGATCTTCTTCTTGATGAGTATTGTTTAGATTTGCTTCTACTGTATTCTCCTGGGATTCAGCAGTTGGGACAACTGGTATTCCTTCTTCATCTGCTTCTGGATCTTCATGAATAGGATCGGCATGAGCAGGTATTGTATCGATTGGAGCTTCAGCAGCAGGTTCCACCAGGATTGGATTCTCAGCAACTCCTTTGCTAAGATCTTCAGTAGATTCTTCATCCTCTCGATCATCAAGTGCACTAGCAACATCTAAATTCCCATTTAGATATATAGAGGATGAGGCCTCAGCATGATCATTAGCATCACCGGCCTGGTCAGCAGTCTGATCACCTGCTGAGTGCGATGCCTCTGGGATGATATCAGTCTTAGACCTAATCGGATCAATACTCATATTCTCAAAAGATTTTTGAAGAGATTGATCATGGATATCATTGGTGTCATGATTATCATTCTTCTGTTCTTTGTCAGCCCTGCGCACTAAAGTAGACTCATCACAAATAACATTACATGTTATTTCCACAAGTTGAGTTGTCTTGTTTAACACTCTATAACCTTTGTGAGAAGGATATCCATATCCAAGGAAAACGCCTTCATCAGACTTAGGTGAGAAAGTGTTAAGTCTCGACTTCCCATTGTTATGGATATAACATGTTGAACCGAAAGTACGAAAGTGTTTAATAGAAGGCTTACGACCATTATACACTTCATAAGGAGTTTTGTTGAATCTGCCGTTAACTGCACTCCTGTTTTGAGTGTAGCAGGCAGTCATGATAGCCTCTCCCCAGTACTTTCCATTGAGTCCTGAATCAGCAAGCATGGACCGTGCTGCTTCCTTTAGTGTTCTGTTTCTTCGTTCTGCTAGTCCATTTTGCTGTGGGGTTCTAGCAGTGGACTTCTCATGATGAATTCCAGCTTCCGCACAGAAATCCATCAGAATTCCATTACAGAATTCAGTTCCATTATCTGTTCAAATCCTTTTAACTGTAACTTCTTTGTTATTCTGCTCTTTGAGAATCAGTTCAGGTAGCAGGATCTTTACTTCATCTTTAGTCTTTAGAAGTTGAACCCAAGTATACCTGGAGTAATCATCAACAACCACAAGTGTATATATTTTCTTATTGACTGTGGGTGGTGTGACAGGACCAAATAGATCCATGTGTAGGAGTTCAAGAATTCTCCGTGATGTATCCTTTTCTGGATTTGATTTGAAGGATGCCTTTGTTTGTTTGCCCTGTTGACATGCTTTGCACACTCCTTCCTTTCGGAAAGATTCAGCAGGCAGTCCTTCAACCAGCTTGTGTTTGGCTAAATGATTGATTGTCTTGAAGTTCAAGTGATTTAATCTTTTATGCCATAGCCAACTTGTCTCTTCTTTGTTAAATGCCTCGAAGCAAGAATCCTGTTGACCACTTTGCCAATCGACCACATATAGTCCACCCTTGCGGATGCCTCTAAGCTTTACTTCACCTGTAACCTTATCAACAATGTCACAGCCAGAGTTAATGAAATAAACATTATACCCATTCTCACATAGTTGGCTCATGCTCATCAAATTGTGTTTAAGGTTTGAAACGAGAGCAGCATTGACAATTCGGATTCCATCTTGTTCTACACATCCTCTTCCAATGACTCTTCCTCTGCTGTTATCACCGAAAATGACTGAGGATCCATAGACGCTTTGTAAGTCTGAGAATAAGTCTGCTCTTCCTGTCATGTGCCCTGAGCAGCCGCTATCAAGAATCCATTCATCTGGAGATCTTGACTCCTTCACTCTTGGATTCTTCTTCTGCAAGAAAATTAAGATAAGGATTTAGGTACCCGTTTAGTCTCGGGTCCTGCAGAATTAGCAAGTGTCATTGTTCCTTTTGGAACCCACATTTGAGTGATCTTCAAAATTTTCTTCTTGACATCACTCTTTATACCTTTCTTAACCTCAGGATAAGTAAAACTTGCATGCTTAGATTGATGATGAGGTGTAGTAGTGTGTTGTGCCTTCATTGTCCTTTTGAGAAAATTTGTTTTGGACTTAGGCCTTACATAGGTGTTCTGCCTATGTTGTGTATGTGCATTATGAGGGGGCTTTATAGCATTGTAATTGACATGCTTGCTTGTATGAAATGAAGATCTTGCTGTCCTGGCAGTAGATACATACTGCTCGGCAATCCTTCTAGGTTCTGCTGATCTTGATTGCGAAGCATATGTTCTCGTATTCTGCTTGAATTTATTTTTCCTCTGTTGAGGTTTCATAGCAGACACTTGAGCATTCTGCTGAGGTAGAACACACCTCTGCTGTGATTCCCTAGCATATATTCTAGGATTCTGCTGGGGTATATCGTACCTCTGCTGAGGTTCCCTAGCAGATGTCCTAGCATTCTGCTGAGGTTTCACAGAATCGCTAATGAATATTTCAGCAAATTCCTTTTCTTTCAGTTTTTCTCCAAGGATGAATTTTCCAGCAGAGATAACTGAGTAGTCTTCTGCTTAGAAGATTTTCCTTTATCATAGCGATCAAAACCAACACCAGCTCTATCTTTGTAATGCTTTTGTTGATTAATTGCAGCATTCAAAATAGCTTGACTAGTCGTGTAGGTACAAATGCAATTTTCTTTTGGTTTATTTTTCAGCAAAATGTTTTCTTTCTCAAGAATTTTGAAATTTTCAGAAAGCATTGAGAATTCGGCTTTCATTTTTGTGAGTTCCTCACTTGCAGACCTTAATCTTTCGACTTCCTCGGTCAAATTTGAAACTTTTAACTTCAGTGAGATGTTTTCTCCTACAATGACGTTTTTAATTTCGTACATTTTAGAGAGTTCTTCACTTAGCTTCATGAGATAGTCTTCCTCAGAATCTAAAGTGAGATTCTCGCAATCATCAAAGGTTACAAATCTAGGGATGTTTACTGAAATTACCTCGTTGTTCTCGGCTGCTAAAGCCGTTTCAGCATTCTGATCAGCATCTGCATCAGCAAATTGATCTTCCACGACGTCTGCCATCAGAACTAGCATGGCTTCTTCATCTTCTTCCTCTGAGGATAGGTAGTACTCCTCATCATTTTCAGGAATGTCCTGAGTTTCTGTCCTGGTTAGGAGGGCTCTTTTGACTGCATTGCCTGCACGTCTTTTAAATTTTTGTTTCAGCCGCTCCCTTTCTTCTCTGCTGACTTTCGGACAGTCATGTTTCAAGTGGTCTGGAGATCCACACTCAAAACAAGTCCTAGGCTTTCGCTCTGCTGAGCGGGCATGAGAAGGTGACTGCTGAGTCTCCTTTGCTTCCTTTTCGCCTTTAGCCTCCATCAGCATCTTCTGAAGTTTCTTCATCTGTTCTTCTAGTTCACTGATCTTAAGATTAGTAGACTGAGAGCCAGAGGTTGTAGCAACCTCCTTTGATTGGGTTATAGAAACAGATCTTTCTTGATTGTAAAATGGTTTCTTTTGTTTAAACTTATTGAAATCCTTTTTAACAAAATAGGCTACATCATCTGAGCTAGCAGCGGATTGTACTACTGCAGCTTCATTTTTCTTTGACTGTTGTATTATAAATTCATGAGATTTCAACTGAGCAAATACCTCTGAAGTAGACATTTTGTTGAGATCTTTCTCACTTAGACTAGTCATTTTAACAAACCAGTCATCTCTGGGGTATAGTTTGGAGATAATCTTGTGATTCATTTCCCCATTCTCATGTTTCTTACCAAGGTTATTCAGTTCTCCGATGATGGTGTTAAATCTTTCCTCCATGGCCATTATGGATTCACCTGCATTCATAGAGAAAGATTCATATTTGTCAACAGCTACCTGCAGTTTATTGCGTTTCATCTGGTCTGTCTCCTGGGAAGACTCGCACACATACTGCCACATTTCTTTAGCTGTATCGAACTCTAAAGCTTTTTGTGCCATCAGCTTTGGTAGTGAGTCAAGGATTAGCTTCTTTGCAACATGCTCCAGCTGAGCTCTTTTCTTGTCTTCACTTGTGTATTCCTCAAAAGGTTTTTCAACCATTTGGGGTCTCTGTAGCCTTGGTGGTCTAGGTTGATCTCCTTCATTAGCTCCTCCAGCGGGTTCGGGTACAGGTCCTATAAACGTGTTAGCTTTCATAATTTTAATGGGACCTCTTTCAAGTACCTCAACCATTTCTGGGTGTATGCTCTGAAGCTGTATTAAGGCCATCTTTTTCCATGTTGTGAAGTTCTCCCTGTTGTACTTTCCAAGAGAGTGATTCAACATCTTGTCTCATGAGCTAAACAAGTAGAGCACAAATAAACAGGTAAAAGTGCAAGGAAAATGCGGATCTGGTCTTAAGCGACTCAGAAGCAGTCCGTTTTTCAACCTCCTGCTCTGATACCACTTGTTGGTCCCGAAATATCAGAGTCGTCGTGTTAATGTCTCAACACGAAATGCAGCGAAATATGTTTTACGTCTCTTGCACTTAATGTTATTTTCACAGAAATTATTTAGCTCAAGTTGTGATTTAAGATAATTCAGAAATACACTAGCAACTCCGTTGCTAGGTTTTAAATCGATCTTTGAACAGTAAAGTAATAAAACAGTAAAGTCACACAAGATTTATAGTGGTTCGATCAAATAGATCTACGTCCACTCCTTAGCCGAAATGCTAAGAATTTCACTAGAAAAGTATACAGATTACAAGGAATCGCCTTTCCAGTTAAGTAGGCAGTGAGCTTTCGGCCTGGCTACTTGACAGCTATCCTCCGTTAGTCTGCACTTCTCCGGTAAGGTTTGGCTGGGGTCAAGGGCACACCTTCGAAACTCCTGCCTTGCCTGATATGGAAGAGATAGACACTTCTTGATTTTCTTGAATGTGGCTAGACGCCCGTTCTAGTCGTAACCTTTTCAGGTGTTCGACTGTTAGATTCTTTTCTAAAAGAAAGGAATCCCAATGATTGAAATATCCTTGAATGCAATCAAGAATATCTTCAATGGAGTGTCAGATATTGAATGTGAAGACACTCTCGGTTGTTGAGGGCTTTGAATGTGGTTTATATCACGAGCTCTCAACTGACTACTTTTTCTTGTTCGCTTTGTCAAAGGAATCTCACACTTGAATAGATTGTGATTGAAGCGGTTGTCAAAGTAGTAACAGCAGTTTTTTGATCCAGTCCTGGAATCTGCCTTTTATAGTTGGAGATTCAAAACTTGAATCTCCATACCCGTTAGACACAACGGCTTCTTCGTCCCAGAATGGATTAACTCGTCAGAATACTTTTGAAAGTAGAGATGTACTTTCCAAACTACTTAGGGAAAGTCTCGTCCCTTGTGTGTCCTTTTTGTCAGAGTGGCAGTCCGTCTTCAGCTTTTGAATCTTGCCCTTTGTTATGCTAGGAGTTGCTGAAGCCTTTTCCTGCCTTCGATCCTTTGACTTCTTTTGTTTCAGACTCTATATTTCGTTGCTGAAAAGTCCGAATGCTAACTCCTTAGCATTCTGTCAGACGTGCTTCCAGCCATTTTCTAGTGATCTTTTGTTGGCTTGTTTCTCTAGCAGATTGCGAGTAGACTGCTGACATCAGCTGCTTTACGTCTGCTAGGAAGTCTTCTCAGCATACTAGTCTATTACAACTCAATGTATAACTTATACAGGACTTTACAAGTTGTGTTAGACTCTCTAGATTTCAGCAAATGATCGACCAACTAAATAAGGTTTGATCCAACAAAACCTTTTACAGATAAGTCCTAAGGGAGATTTTAGGAATAATTCCCAACACACATCGTCTAGTATACCTTTCGGGCGGGACACAGAACGGTCCACCATCTGTAGGGTGATCGTCGTGGGCTTCATCTCTCCGATGTTGAGACGCTTGTAGATGGAGTATGACATCAGGTTGATACTGGCCCCAGTATCACATAGTACTCTCTCGAACGTGTGTCCCCCAATCTCAATCGGAATAGAGAAGCATCCAGGATCGCTTCTCTTGATGGGCACTTGCTTTTGAAGTAGCAGGCTGCACTGCTCGTGGATCTTCACCATCTCGTTCTCCGCGAATTGTTTTATTCCACTCATTAATTTTTGGAGGTACTTCATGTACCCCGGAATCTCCTTCAGTGCTTCGATCAGCGGGATGTTGATGCTGACCTTCTTCAGATTCTCCACAAATCTGGAGAACTTTATGTCCTCTTTCTGCTTCGCGAACCGCTTGGGGAATCGTATAGGAGGGAGATGATCTTCAGACTATTTCAGCTTTGCGTCTGGAATAGGCTTCTGCATCGATCGACGCTGGGTGGCATCGATCGATGGGGCTCTATCTTCTGCGTGATGGATTTATATACTGAAAGCATTATGATTGGTATATTATGTACAAGGTCGATTGGTTAATATACTGGGAATCATAAATGTTGTATGTTCATCTCCTGTCTGAATTAACAAACATGTGTCGCAAACGCAATTATCCTCTTATCTCGTCGATAGGGAGATCATACGGTGTGTAGAAGATCACGGAAGATCGTATGGATTGTTTGACCTAGCGAGATATAAATAGTTATCACAGCTGAGACAGTTCCAGGATAAACTGTCGGTGTAGGCTGCAGCATACGCAGTAATAAGCATCTTATCTTGCATGGCTTGGTATGCTGGTGTGGGGCACACATTGATAAGGACCTAAGTCAAGATCGATTCTTTTATCTGACATTAAAAGAATCTAGATCTCTATGGCTTGACAAGATCCTAAGCTTAAATGAAGGTACAGAAGTATATGCAAATTGTGTATTACTTTGAGTTGCAGTGAAAGGCTCTAGTTGAGCTTGTATATCTGTATCTTGGGTAATAGCAGTTTGTGTATGACTGTCTGGTACTGGAACTAGGTAACCACATCCAGTATAGGATGGTGACATTCCCTGAACAGTTCAAAAGGTTCGTTATGCTAAGTCATGCAGGCTGATTAAGTTCAAGCATAAGTGAAAAAGTTTGAGTGGATTGATTCATGAATATAAGATGCTAATTAATTAAATAGCTTGTCAGAGCTTAAATTAATTAACGAATGTCTGTAACCTTAAATGTGGGGATATACCGAGTCCATGCAACCCGTACCTCAAAACGTGGTAGCAAATAGGTAGGACAATATTGATTCTCTGGTGGAATGAATCAATATTAATTAATTAATTATATTCTGGGTTGAATATGAGAATTAATTAATTGATAGGCCTTATTTGCTATTTGCATTTTGGTCCCTGGTCTGGCCCATGAAACTCAAGCCCAATAGGAGTCCAGTAATTTCCTATAAATAGGCCTCAGTTCCTCAGATCTCAATACACCACAAGATCATAAGTTGCACACAGCAAACAAGGTTTTGGGAGCTGTGGTGATTGACTAAGATCTGAGAACGAGGAGGAAATTCTGCTTCTCAACCGGGCAAGGGATCTGATAGAGAATCTTCCCCAGATTTTCAGATCGAGTTGGGATACAGATCAGAAGATCAAATCAGGAGGATTTTTCTTCTTCTCTCTCTCCTTATTTTCGAAAATAATCATCTTATTTTCTCAAGATTTATTTCCTCAATCTGTTAGGAATTAAATCTTTGTGCGTGGGAAAGATCAAAGGTAATCTCCGCGCACGCGTTCTTCAGAGTTCATCAATCCAGGTATTCCGCATAAACCTTCTTATGCATAATAATATAGGAGCATGCTAGGATTAATCATAGGCATAGCAATTTATTTTTGATATTCCAATTAACGATCCTTGGCAAACGGATTTCATGATTCAGTTCACGAATCCTTTCAATTGGTATCAGAGCCAGGTTTTATTTAATTGGCTCTATCGAAAAAATAATATTGCCTATGATTATGCATGATTATTATTATTGATTGCATGCAATGGATGGTTTTGGATTGATTGTATATTTTTCGTCCTCGTGGTTCTCGGGTTAATCCGCCCTTTTATATGGATTCGTTTTTCACCCACGAGATAAATCCGTGGTTAGATTTAGATTTTTTAAATTGTAATTAAGATTATTCCATGTAATCTTTTATTTTAAAAAATTAAATCTGTAAAACGAAGAATGAAGAACGCGAAGAACGAAGAACACAAAGAACAAAGGACCGCACGACGGCGCCGACACGGCAGCAGGCCATCCACGGCGGTTGCGCGCGGCGAGGGGCACGGCGGCACAGGCGCACGACGGCCACGATGGCGTCGCAGCCACACGAAAACCCTAGGGTTTCAGCGCGGGGCACGCGCGCGCGACGGGCAGCAGCCGCGCGGCCCACAGCCGGCCAGGCGCGGTGCAGGGGTCTTGGGACGGCAACGCGGGGAGGCTGGTGCCTGCCTGGACGGTGGACGAGGGCACGCAGCGCGGCGAAACCCTAGGGTTCGCGCGCGCAGCTCCTGCGCAGCCCTGTGCGCATTTGCAGCGCTAGGCTGGCGCTCTTCGGGCGGTGGCGGCAGGACCTGGTGGTGTGGCAAAGGGCTCGGGAGGCAAAGGCCGGCGACGGAGGTCGGTGGTGGCGGCGCGGCTGTAACCAGCACAAACCCTAGGATTTGCGGGTGCGAGTTGGAGCACGCGTCCCCTCCGCGCCTCGTGCGTGTTTTCTGGCGAGCCGATGGTGGAGAAGAAGGTGAACGGTGGTTCGGGCGACGGTCGTGGCAAGCCGGGGCGGCGGCATGTGAAACGGGCAACGGCCGGAGGAGGCGGATCGCGGGCTACAAACATGTACGTACGTGCATGGCTGTTGCGCGATTCCGAGTGCCCTCACGGTGGCGGCGAGTTGCCGGCGGCGGTGGTTCGTCGGTGGTGGCTCGTCGGGCTAAGTTCTCGCGGGCTATTGGGCTTGCAATGTGTGCCTAGGTCCGCGATTTGGTTAACTGGCCTAGTTGTCCAATTTTCTGATAAATCAAATCTTGGAGGCCCAAATTCGGAAAATGAATTCAGACCTCAGTCCAAGTAGTGGGAGCCCAGTCGAAGATCTGTATTATTAATTCCAACTTGTAATAGTTAGAATTAATTTATTTTGTGTCATGGGGCCACGAGGACATTTTTTATTTGCTTTATTATCTGTCTTCGCATGATATACGTGTTTAATTTAATTGCGCAACATACAAGCATGTAGTAGATAATAGGAGCACGTTTACTGCTTTTATTTACAACTTTAAAGCATGCTATGTGATTTATTTTATGTAATTAATTATAACTATAAATTCGGGGTTCATGCCATGCATGGTAGAATTTTAGCAATGTTATAATTATGGATACATAAAATAATCTGTGCAATTGAACCTTATGAACTAAAAATTACTAAGCTCATAATTCAGTAAGACCTCCACAAAGCGATCCTTTATTGGAAGTGGGTAATTTATTAGGTAAACGTCTACATGTATAGCTTACTTAATTTATTATTCATAAGTTCTAATAGATAGGATTTCTTAAAACAAACATTTATTTCATGTGAGAAGTGGGAGTTCATGCGTAAACGTCTACATGTGTAGCTTGCGTATTGAACTTTCATAAGTTCTCTAGGGATTGAATTAAATGAGACAACCTTATTATAGGGATCGGGTGTGTTCTAATAGATCCTTATATGGGAGGGTTGGCTTTGATGGTAAGCTAGCTTAGATGTTATCCAGAGTATAACTCATTTGTGATGTCCCTGCTCAGTAGGATAATATGGTCTTAAGTTAGTCTCCAATTATTAATTCCATTTGTCTAAGGAACCCGGGCATGGATTGGAATTAAAGGACTGGAATTGAAAGATGCAGTCTGGTTAAGTGTTTTGTTGTAAACGTCCACATGTGTGGCTTGCAATAGCAATACTTAGGCAAATTGGATGAAACATTAATATTGCTTTATCATAAGATTTCAATATTTAATTGTTTCAATAGTTTGCGTCTATGTTTTAATTTCTGTTTTGATTTATTGTTTTCAGACATGTCTATTACTCACGTTGTCAACCTCTTAATAACAAACCCTTTAACTGGTCCGAATTTTCCTGAGTGGAAGTTATGCTTCATGGAAATACTCTGTACTGCAAAACATGCCCATATACTTTACATAGACCCTCTAACTCCTAAGTATTGGAACTGTACTGGTTATGAGCGAGTGTTCTATGACAGATGGGTAGCTTCTGATGAGTTTGCCCGCAAACTCATCATGAAGAGTCTGTCTAGAGAATTAAAGCTCAAGTACAAGAAGTTTGGATCTGCTGTTGAGATATGGAGGGACCTTGTGAAGGTTTATGGGAAGGTGAGACGAACTGTCAGTTATAATCTTGTAGACGACCTAGTCTGCAAGAGGATGACTGATGGGAGTTCGTTGCTTCTGCACTTTATCAGTATGATGAAAATTATGAGAAAGTACAGAAAGAGAGGTGGACAAGTCAGTAAGCGGGCAGAAATAAACTTTGTCCTGCACTCTCTCTCTGATTCTTATGATGATTTCATCAAGTCCCTCGGTACTAAGCGCGAGTTTACTCTTCCTGAGTTGCTCTTAGCCCTGATGCGAGAGGAATCTGACCTTAGGGCATTGGAATTTGCTCCAACTTTGTCAGCTTTTGACAAGACAGTTGCTGAAGCAAAGGAAATGCTTAAAAGGTTAGATGAAGCTGATTTAGCAGAGGATGTCATCAGGCCATGCAAACGCAAGCGAAGTGAAGTAGATTGTCTAGTGCTTGGCATGGGTAGACAAGGTACGTCATGTGCATTTATAACGAAAACATGTTTAGCATCGGTTTCTACCCATTCTTGGGTAGTGGATACTGGAGCTACTGACCATGTTTGTTATACTTTGCAGGGGTTCAGGCCGACAAGGCAGCAGAAGCATGACGAGATTACCATCTCAATAGGCAGCGGAGAGAGAGTCTCAGCAGTAGCCATTGGAGATTTTACTTTATGCTTTGAAAACAATATTTTTATTTTGAGAGATGTTTTATATGTGCCGGTTTTTTGGTGGAACTTAATTTCAGTTTCCAAGTTATTTTGTGATGGATATTCAGTTATTTTTGATAGTGGAGTTTCTATCATTGTTAATAACGGTGTTATCTGTCAGGCAAACTGATTGACTCTCTCTATATCATTGATTGTATGCATAAATCTTCCGTGAATGTTGCAAACTCATCCATTAATAATAATCATTTAAAGAGAAAGTTTTCTTCCGATGAGGATCAAACATATCTCTGGCACTTGAGACTAGGTCACATCAATCTAAAGAGGATTAAAAGATTAGCATGCGATGGGCTATTGGATTCTTTCCAAGTGGTACCGCATCAAATCTGTGAGTCCTGTATAGAAGGAAAGATGACGACCAGGCCTTTTAAGGCAAGTCAGTCTCGAGCAGAGAATGTGTTGGAATTGATCCACTCTAACTTATGTGGACCAATGTCCACGCAAGCTCGTGGAGGTTATGAGTACTTCGCCACATTCATTGACGATTACTCAAGATTCGGATATGTCTATTTGCTTCGCCATAAGTCTGAATGCTTTGAGAAATTCAAAGAGTTTAGGACTGAGGTAGAAATGAAGCTAGGTAAGACTATCAAGACACTACGATCAGATCGTGGTGGAGAATACCTCAGTAACGAGTTCTTGCAGTACTTGTCAGATAACGGGATTACATCCCAGTGGACTGCACCAGGAACCCCTCAGCAAAATGGTGTAGCGGAAAGAAGAAATAGAACTCTCTTGGAAATGGTCAGGTCGATGATGAGTTATGCAAGCTTGCTGATTTTGTTTTGGGGATATGCCTTGGAGACAGCGGCCTATTTGCTTAACCTGGTACCTTCTAAATCAGTTCCTAAAACACCTCTGGAACTCTGGTATGGGCGAAAGCCAAGTTTGAACAGAGTGAGGGTTTGGGGTTGTCCAGCATATGTGCTGACAAAGGAACCTGATAAGTTAGAAAGTAGGTGTAAGCTGATGCTGTTTGTAGGATATCCCAGGCAAACGAAAGGTGGTTACTTCTATTGTCCTGAGAATTAGAGAGTCGTTATCAGTACCAATGCGAGATTCTTGGAGGACGAATATGTAAGAAACCACAGATCCAAGAGTGAAATTGTCCTCCATGAGCTTGAGGACAAAGAAGCAATTCCATCAGGAAAGCCCAATGTAATGGTAAATCCACCTACAACAGGTGAGGCTATACCAACACTGCCACTAAAACAAGGTATGGGACCAACGCGTACTGTGCCAACTACTGACACGGTTCAGATGCCTCATCGCAGTGGGAGGGTTATCCACCAACCCGAAAGGTACATGTTCGTGGAAGAGTCTTCTGACTTGATCCCGAAAAACGGACTAGATGATACCGATCCCTGGACATATGACGAGGTGGTATCTGATAAAGATGCAGACAAATGGCTGATCGCCATGGATTCCAAAATAGAATCCATTACGGCTATGGATGTATACCAGAAAACTGATTTGCCAGATGGCTGTCAAGCCATAGGGTGCAAATGGGTATACAAAAGAAAGAAAGGAGCGAATGGTGAAATTACGGCTTTCAAAGCATGGCTGGTGGCGAAGGGTTATAGTCAGAAATAAGGTGTAGACTATGACTAGACCTTCTCACCGGTAGCCATGCTTAAGTCCATTTTTATACTCCTAGCCATAGCAGCACATAAGGACCTAGAAATCTGGCAGATGGATGTCAAAACCGCATTTCTAAACGGGTACCTTGAAGAAGGTAGGGACATCTATATGCAACAACCAGAAGGTTATGTGCAGAAGGCCGAAGAACATTTGGTCTGGAAGCTAAGGAAGTCGCTGTATGGACTTAAACAAGCTTCACGGTCATGGAATCTGCGTTTTGATGAAGTGATTAAATCCTATGGATTTTCACAATGCTCAAACGAGAGTTGCGTGTACCGTCTATGTGTCAGCGAAAGCGTGGTGTTCCTTGCACTTTATGTAGATGATATTCTCCTATTTGCCGACAATGTGGAAGTATTGTTTGGCATAAAGGGGTGGTTATCCGAGCAGTTTCATATGAAGGACCTTGGTGAGGCAGGATACATCCTAGGGGTGAAAGTATTGCGGGAGCGCAATAAGAGGATGCTGACCTTGTCTCAAGGATCATATGTGGATACTGTGATTGCCCGTTTCAGCATGCAAGCTGCCAAGAAAGGTCTGTCACCCTTCAGACATGGCATATATCTTTCCAAGGATCAGTGTCCGGTGACACAAAGGGAGAAAGATGAAATGAGGAATGTGCCGTATGCATCGGCCATGGGGAGCCTCATGTATGCAATGCTATGTACAAGGCCAGATATCTGCTTTGCTGTAGGCATGGTAGCGAGATGCCAGTCTAACCCTGGACTGGCACATTGGACCGCGGTAAAGCACATACTCAAATACTTGAAAAGGACTAGAGACTATTATCTCGTCTATCAGTGTGAGGAGTTGTGCCTTGTGGGTTATACTGATTCGGATTTCCAGGCAGACCGAGACGAGAAGAAGTCCACCTCTGGCTATGTGTTTACATTGGGAGGTGGGGCCATATCATGGAGGAGTGCAAAGCAGAAGTGGATTGCGGACTCCACCATGGAAGCAGAATATGTGGCAGCTTCTGAAGCTTTGAAAGAAGCGGTATGGTTTCGAAACTTCCTTCTGGAGTTGGACGTGATTCCTTAGCTACCCAAGACAATCACGATATACTGTGATAATTCGGGAGCTGTGGCTAATTCAAAGGAACCACGAACTCACAGAGCAACAAAACACATTGAAAGGAAGTACCATATTATACGAGAAATTTTCGCAAGGGGTGATGTGCTAGTAGAGAAGATTGATAAAAGAAATAATCTAGCGGATCCATTCACAAAGGCTCTCCTCAGAAGGTCTACGAGATGCATCAATATTAATTTATTAATTATATTCTGTATTGAATATGGGAATTAATTAATTGATAGGCCTTAATTGCTATTTGCATTTTGGTCCGTGGTCTGGCCCATGAAACTCAAGCCCAATAGGAGTCCAGTAATTTCCTATAAATAGGCCTCAATTCCTCAGATCTCAATACACCACAAGATCATAAGTTGCACACAGCAAACCAGGTTTTGGGAGCTGTGGTGATCAACTAAGATCTGAGAACGAGGAGGAAATTCTGCTTCTCAACTGAGCAAGGGATCTGATAGAGAATCTTCACCAAATTTTCAGATCGAGTTGGGATACAGATCATAAGATCAAAACAGGAGGATTTTTCTTCTCTCTCTCCTTATTTTCGAAAATAATCATCTTATTTTTCTCAAGATTTATTTCCTCAATTTGTTAGGAATTAAATCTTTGTGCGTGGGAAAGATCAAAGGGAATCTCCGCGCACGCGTTCTTCAGAGTTCATCAATCTAGGTATTCCGCATAAACCTTCTTATGCATAATAATATAGGAGCATGCTAGGATTAATCATAGGCATAGCAATTTATTTTTAATATTCCAATTAACGATCCTTGGCAAATAGATTTCATGATTCTGTTCACGAATCCCTTCACTGCATCGATCAACTCGGGTGGTGCATCGATCAACGTGGATCCCTGTCCTGTGCAATTTTGTTCCTTTTCGCCTCCAGAATTGTTCACAGCCGTCTCGAGACCCTTGTAGCTCATCCAAGACCTCAGAGTAATTGCATTCACTGGCTTTTCCTTTGCGGGGTTCACCTCTGTCGTACTTGGTAACTGTCCCGGCTTATGCTGATTGCTGAGGGTAGTGGCAATTTGGCTCAGTTGGGTGTCCAACCTCTGAAGATGTTTCGTCGTCAGCTGCATGTGGTTGGCCATCCCCTTCACCTCGGTTTCTACTTTCCCAAACCAATTATCCGAGCATTTGATGAATTTCTCGAGCGTCTCCCCCAGCACGAATTTCTTACTTTCCACGATCTCTCTTCCAGTACCTACATCAAAACCAGGCGGAGGGTGTTCTGCAGCAGAAGGGTTAGATTAAGAAAAACCAGGGTGAGATCGCCCATGGTTGTAATGATACCCCTGATTGCCTAGGTAGTTATTGTGATAACCACCACCACTGTAGTTCACCTCCGTCCCGGCAATTCCAGACGAACTGCTTGCACCCCGGTTGATGTAGTCGGCCTCCACCGGAACAATAGCCATGCTTGGTTGTATAACAGCTGCAGCTTGTGTTGTGCCTAATTTTTCAATCTCTTCCCAGAGCTTTTTCACCTCGGCAACCACATTAATTTCTGGCTTGGCTTCCACAGCTTTGACTGGAATTTGTCTATCGGTCGGCCACTGGTGGCTATTCAGTGCCATGTCTGCCAGCAACCTCATGCTCTCTGCACCACTCTTCTTCATCAGTATACCACCAGCAGATGCATCAACCAACTCCTTCATGTGAGGATTCAAACCCTCATAGAAATGGCACACTTGCATCTCCAGATCGATGCCATGTCCAGGACAGAGTCGTAGAAGCTCTTTGTATCTCTTTCAGGCCTCGTGGAGTGACTCATTATACATCTGCTTGAAAGTAGTAATGGCAACTTTCCTCTTCAGCAGCAGGCTCGGTGGGAAGTAGTTGGTAAGGAACTCTGCTCGAAGCTCCTCCCATGTCCCAATTTGACTCTTTTCCAGTTCAGCAAACCAAGATCGTGCCTCGTCTCTAAGTGAGAACGAGAACAGTCTCATTCTGATTACATCTTGGGTAACTCCATTTTGCTTCACAGTGTTACACACCTCAATGAATTGGTTGAGGTGGGTATATGGATCTTCTATAGCTCTCCCCGCACACTGATTTTCCTGCACCATCTGAATAAGGCCTGTGCGCAACTCAAAGTTGTTGGCATCGATGCCAACTCTGAATCCGACCTCCGCTTGCTGTGGAAGAAATGGATCCAAGATGGACCTTTGCGGAACCACAATTTGCTTGTTGTTCAACTCTGCCAGTCTTGCAGCCTGCTCTGCCTGAGTAGCATGGGCTGCTTGTAGTTGTGCTCTCAGCTGTTTTACTTCATTCACAAATTGCCTCTGCTCCTCGGTAGTCATATTTTGCAGAGGTGCTTCAGGATTCTCAGCCATCTCTCGTTGTTTTTCTTTTCCTTTCTTTTTGATTTTCCTGCAGGTTGCTTCAATTTCAGGGACAAAGGCCTCGAGTGTTCTTCCTTTGGCTCACGTGTTCATGCACCTACACAGAAAATAGGTAAATATCAGTTCAGCATCGATTGACGTGGAAGTTACGTCGATCGATGCAAGAGAGTAGTCGGTGTCGATCGACGTAGCAAAATGATCGACATCGATCGACGCAAGGTGGCGTCGATCGACGTGAGACACAGACTCGAAAACTCACACATGCACATGTACATAAAAATAAAACTCAATCCAGCAAATTCTAGGACGAACTAGTAACAAGATAAAATCTAACAATTCCCAGGCAATGACGCCAATTTGATCACTGTAAAATCTACAGATTAATTATAGCAACAGTGGCAAATAAATTTATAAGGAACCCTAAGGTTATCGAATCCAGGGGAATTGTATAACAAAACTATCATATGTACTAATTATGATCCTAAGATTCATTGTTTGAGTGATTCAAAATCAGGGTTTTATTTGGAAAATAAAGATGATAATGCCAAAAATTAAAGAGGTTTTGAAAGTAAATTTAAAGGAACACAGATTCTAGGGAAGAATTCTTATTATGGATAACATGTAGGAATCAACTAATTTAACAGGTGGAATACTGCAACAATGCTATATTTCCTTGTTTGGCAAATATAACCTAGATTACTAATTAGTGACTATCTCCGCTCGGTCTCAAAGTACACCAAATTATTCAATCTGATAAGCAAATCATTTCAATTCCTACATCTAGTACATCTGTTTGGATAGTGTAGATAAAATAGTAGAAAATAATATAGATAAGCGAGTAAAATAATGAGCTTATCAGATCTTCACAATCGACCATCCCTCCTTTCCTGTTTAGGACGAAAAAGAAGAACCAAATCTTGGATACCAGTGCCATGATAATCCAGAACAAATTGTCGTCACTGAGGAGACCTCACAGGAAGAACTATTTCAGTTAGCGAAAAACTCCAAAATCAACGATCGACAGATTCTAATATCTCAGGTCGCGAAGGAAATAATTCTAAACTGGAAGAACTTCCTCTCAATCACCACCGACGAGACGATTGCTCAAGAGATTGTGAGAAAGCTTCTACTTGAGAACTTAACAAAATTTCTCACTGCATGTCCTTGGAGATTCAATCCTAATAGAGTCGCGGAATTTTATGAAAATGCCACCTTCAACGACAAAGATTAATACTTCCTCACCATGGTTGACAAGGAGCAAATAAAGGTTTATCCGGCTCTCATCGCTCAACATCTACATCTACATCTTATGATGGTTCTTGAAGATTGCCCTGCAGGAAATTGGGCAACATACATCTTTGGTCGATTATTAGAAAACGAAAAGAAGAACATAGATATTCCAACCAAAGGGAAGTTATCTTCAAGTATTGGTTTAGGCCTGAAGGTTAGCTACCTTCTCGAGCAGATTCTAGGAGTACAAGATCAAGGAGAAGATCTTATATCATCTGATTTTATTCCGCCAAAGGTTCCAGTTTATCGTACCACTCAAAAGGAAGCAACAGGTGACAGTTTCGACAATATAGAAATAGATGCTGAAACTTCTGAGGATCTTAAAACTATTCCAACCATTCGAACTACTGAAGAGCCCTGGAAATCAAAGAAGGCAGGAACTTCTACTCAAAAGTCTGTGCAAAGATGAAATAGAAGAAAAAGGATGCAAACTGATATACATTCTGAAGACGTCTCACACCAAGACTATCAGCCAGTAGCTGAACAACTTCGACGTCAGAAGAAAAAGAAGATAAACCCCGACAAAACGGACTCTAAGATTGTCAAGAGACTGCATTTTGATGCTATGTGTGGAGGGATAAGTCAACCCCCCATACCATCAGACACAGTTTCGAACTCTGAAACCGCATATCCTAATGAAATAGAATGCTCATCATCCTCGAATTCTGAGCACACCACGACTTAGAAACATATGCAGCACAGATGATGAAATCGTAACCCTCTTGGTTTCAGGGGGAACTGCTCTTGATGCTACTCACCAAGAGCTTACTGAAGATACAACATCCAAATTAGAAACCGTTAGAAGAAAGATCCAGGAATATCGCACAGCTATTGAGCACTTGGATGCCAAGAGACAAGACCTTGATTCCAAATAGCAGGAGTTAGATGCTCAACAATGACATTTGGAACAAAAGAAGCACATGTTTAGGAATCGTCTATCTCAACTTCAAATCCATGATCAAGAAATCGAAGCTGAGTTCCAGCGTTTGGAAGAAGAAGCTGCTGAGCTGAGACGTCAGCAAGAAGCAGCAGCAGCACTCCAGAGAAAATAGGAAGAAGAAGCTGTTGAGCTGAGACATCAGCAAGAAGCAGCAGCAACAACACTCTAGAGAAAATAGGAAGAAGAAGCTGCTGAGCTGATACGACAGCAAGAGGCAGAAGCGATTGAGCACCAACGGTTACAGGTCAAAGCTGCAAGTGCTGAAGAACTTCAAAAGGAAGTCGAAGCCGCTGCTGAAGAGGCCAAACATGATGCAGAAGTCCCAGCACAATGAGACGGGGAAGAAACATCAATGAACCAACTTCTTCCTCCACCGGAGACTTCTACTGCTTCCTCTCAGAGTCAAACCCAAGATAACTCGAGAGGAGTAGCTATAGTTGAAGGAGTCATGTCTCCTAACCCGCTCTCAGTAACAATTAACTCTCTACCCTACACTGCTCTGAATTAAGCAATAGACATTCGAGTGGAACAACAGATGGCCTTTTTCTTGATATTGTCAAAAAGGGGGAAGAGAGAAGGGATGAGTCGCTGAAGCTGCAGTTGATCTTGTTTGATCAAAAGCGAGAAAAGGAACAACGAAGACGTGATGAGGAATACAGAAAATAGGAAGAAGAGCGCAGAAAGCGGGATGAAGATATCAATATGAAGTTGAATCTACTAATGGCTGCCAGAGAGGAAGATAGGAAACACCTCTCAGATGTAACAGCAGTCCTCAATGCACAACAAGCTAGTATACTGTCCATATCTACCGCTACTGCAACTTCCTTAAAGCTAAAGGATGCAGATTCCCTGAATCAAGAAAAGGAGAAGGACTAAAATCAAGACAAAGAAAAAAGGTCATGAATTCTTTATATTTTGCCCTGTTTTGATCCTTGAGTGTCTTTCATTTCTGCAGTTCTAAACTTTTCATTTACTTGTAATCGATAATATTTATTGAAAAGTGAAAAACTGCTGGTTTGAAGACAACCACTCATTGTCTCTCACCTTAATTTTTGATTGGCTGAATTCGCATGTTCCAGTGTGATTAGCGAATCCTTCTTATTGCTCTAAATTAATTAATTTCAACTGATAAGAATTATCCCATTTAGGGGGAAGATCATTTAGAGTAGGTCGAGTGTAGAAGACGCACAGGTCTGAGTAGTAGTAGACAGAAAAATTGTAAACTCAGATCAACTTCATCTTCTTATCGACACATAGACTTAGAGGTATGGTTTTGAAAACATCAAAAAGGGGGAAATTGTTAGGTATTGATGTAGAAATCCTACCTTAATTTGATGTTTTGATGTGTCAAATCTGTATACAAAAGTCTAGGACTTAAAGTTATTACCTCATGTAATCCTTATATAGGATGTTCGAGTTGTAATAGTCTAGAAAGAAGGAAGTCAACAAAACTGTGGAACAATTTTGAAGAAGAGAACATTTAGACAAAAAACTATCTTGACTAAGAAGACGAAGATGAGTAGAGCAACGTCACAAAAACTGTGGATACAGTCTTCACACGGAAACTGCTAAGAGGAACTTGCAGTTTCAGAACAAGACAGTTTTGCATCAGAGAATGCGTACATGATAAGATGTCGAACAAGTCGAAAGGGAACTTCAAAGAAGTCAATGATAAAAGATCAGATAGATACACAGCTGCGATTGGCGTACAACTCGGTTCAATGTCTGACACATCAAGTACAAACTACTCTGAAAAGCAGTACGTTGTAGCAGAAAAAGCCGAGAGACAAGCAAATTTTGATAAGAACATGGATTTTGATTGGACAACCTCTCCAATGTCTCTACCGGGTATTTTCTGGTGTCTTACCTATAAATAGCAGGAACAACAGAGACTTAAAAACCTTTGCCACTCTGCTCATCCGAATCAAAATGCAGATTTAAATCTCCGACATATTTATTGTCTCTCGACTGAAACTGAAGCTCAAACATTAAATGCTTTCAAGAGAGAAGACATTTCTACCGTAGTTCATTTATTGAACACGACGCATTCATTGCTACAGAGTCTGAGGAGATTCACTGTGTGATGTTTAGTATACAAGGATTAAGCCAACAAACTTAATCTATTATCTTGTTGTTCTTACTTTCCAAGTAAGAACACAACAACCTGGTCTTTGCAAAGGGAGAACAGGTTATCACGGGCTACTGCCGATCATCCAACGTTCTGGGAAGAACACAATCATCCAACCTACCGAAGAAGAAAAATGGAGGTTTGTCCTTATTCCAACTTTGAGCCGGTCCACAAAGAAGACGCAGAGCCTTCGATGGACTGAAGAAGGAGTAAAGTACAACTGCCTGGGCGAGTGATCCATTTTGCTGTGGACAGAGGCCTCTATAGCAACTGGCTATAGATCGTGAGGATTGTATCTTCATAACTTATTGAATTGCCGGATCTGATATCCAAAGAGAGGACGTAGGACTTAAGGCTCCGAACCACTATAATATCCTGTGTCGCTTACAGTTTTCTATACATTTCGTACTTTACAGTTTTCCAAGATATCTTAAAACCTTCAACACTTACTGTGTAAGTGTTGAAGCGTATAAACTGTATACTGTTTAAGATTTGTAAAACTGTTACCCTAATCTGCTAGCTAACATCAAACTATGTTTCTAAAAACTGTTAACCAAGAACTGCATTAAAAACTGAACGGTCTACGCTTAGAGTGTATGTAGTTGATTATGTACTTCCACTGCACATTACTCGTACTCTGATCTGGGACCAACAAGTTGGTTCAGCAAAAAGCAACACTTGGTAGCAACATCAACAACTAAAGCTGAATATGTGTCTGTTGCGAGCTGATGTACACAGGTGCTGTGGATCAAGTAACAACTTCAAGATTATGTAGTCAGCACTGGATGCGTCCCGATCTACTGCGACAACAACAATGCGATGTGCATCACGAAAAATCCAGTACATCATTCAAGGAAAAAAACACATTGATATCAGACATCATTTCATCCGAGATCACGTTGAATAGAAGGACATTCAGTGGATTACATTCAAACAAAAGACCAGCTAGCAAACATATTCACCAAACCTCTAGCAGAAAGCAAATTCAAAGAGCTTTGCCTTAAGCTCAGATTATTGGAATTAGATGAGGTTGTGGAAGAATGAGTCCCTGCTCTCATTCTGTTCTTGGAATTCTTCGATTTCTGGAGTTGATGTTGGATTAAAGTTTGTCCAAGCTTACACTCTCCAATAAGATGCAAAGAAATTTATAGTCGATTTGTTGAGTCCAAGCTCTAAGCAGACTTGATATTAGATGCTGAAATTTCACCTTTCAACAGACATCTTATTAATTGTTGAGTCCCAGCTCTCAGCAAATAGACAAGACTGTTGATTCAACATTGGAGATATATTCAGCAAAGAAGATTTCAAATCGGGATTTTCTCAACCAACGAAACAGTTTAAACCACATTAATGGAGAGAATTAATGTTGGGATGGTGAAAATTCGTTATCATTTTTGAAGATTTTACTCAAGGCTTGAGACGATTCAGATCCGGATATGGTATCGTGAACAGCCATGTGGAAAGTATTGCCAAAATTGTCGGTTCCCAAGGCAGACGATTTGATTGATCGAACAAATCTTCAAGAAGGGTTCATCTATTTAAAGGGAGGTCTTTTTTTAGGAGAATACACTCAACCTTCTAAAATTATACCCGACTCATGCCTTAAATCCCCTTCGATGAAATCCTGTTGCTCAAGAAAAATCAAGATGTCATCCTATACCATCTCACCAAAATACCATCAATATAGGTTCGAGCAACGTGACTTGGAAGTCTCCAAATTGAGAGATAGAGTCATAATCCTCACAGAAATCATCTCTAAGAAGATTCTCTGAATTCCTAATTCACCTCTAATAATGGGTTTTCTGATATTAGAACCGAAAGGAAAGGAGCTAGAAGGTCCATTTCGTCAGGCCATGACAGCTTCATCTAAGGCTGTGCAAATGGTCGGTTCAGTGAAAATTCGACCGATCAAGCCAAAATCAAAGTCTCCACCAAACTGATGCACTGCCCCCAACCACCGCACCTATTGGAGCTGCCACCGATGCGATACCCGACCGAAAAATCCGGACAATTTCAGTCAGTTTTTCCAATTAACCAAAAAGTAAAAATTAGGAATAAAAAATAAGAATCAAACTTTTATTTCATTCAAGATAACAATCCATGCCTTAATTAAAAGCAACTGCTAAAAATCCCGTTGAAACAACGATATTGACAGAAGGTTGAGAAAGGCACGCAGGCGATGGGAAGTTGAGGAGCATCGAGAAGAAGGGAGGGAGGGAGAGGACAGCACAACAACGACATGTGGATAGTTTCCAATCTAATGAGAAATAAAATATAGAAGAAAGAATTGTGAGAGGAGGAAGATGAGTTGTCTGCAGTAAGAGAGAGTGGAGAAGGTGAGAGAAAAGGTAAGAGAGAGAGATCGGTGAGAAAAAAGAGGGAGTAGGAGATTTGTGAATAATTAATGTATTGGGCTCGAGAAATAAAAAGTGAAAATGTGTAGTGTTATATGTTCGGTCGGTTCGAACAGTGGTGCGGTTTAAAATTTGAAAACCGACCACTGATAGAATAATAATTCGGTTGAACATTTTTTACCTGAGCACCAAACCAAAAATTACACCACCCAACCCAAACTGACCGAAACAATATGGTTTGGTCGGTTTTTTTTGGTTGGCGGTTCGTTTATGCACACCCCTAGCTTCATCGTTGGAGATATATAAGCTTGTCACGTGGGCTTGAGGATGGATATTCCTTAGTAACAAGGTTTGGGCTACTTTTTTGGGTGCTCGTAGAACTATACATCCAACAGAACCCATTCAATTTCTTCTCATCTCTTCTTCGAGGGTTTCAAAAGTCAACCATGGAGAAGAAGAGGAGATGGAGGAAATGCTTGCGGATGGAGTAGATCAAATTCAAGAGCATCTACTTGGCTCTAGGGCCAAAGAAGCACGCATCTAATCGTGCAAGCTTGCAGGTGGTGCAAATGTCCCTCATCGTACATAAAGTGAACATGAAGCTAGTTAGTGAAAGAGTGTAGACAAGAGCACCAGTCTGAGCAGATGGTGAGATCTGCTAGACTCGGACTTCCATTTTAACTATATGCTGGATTGTTCGCAGGCTGTTGAAGAAGAGATGTCTACATAGCTCGAGGAGCTAGAAGATAAAGTGACAAGAAACATCTCGCAACCAAAAGAAGACATTATTGCGCATGTGGGGAGACATGCAACAACGAGCTCGAGGAGGAGACCCAGAAGAAGGAGCAGATCTAGCAAATGCATTATTTGGAGAAGTTTGAAAATGAATTTGATCATTGTAACTTGTAGTTTAATACTTTGCGAAGTGTGACTCTTGTAAATCAATGATATTAATAAAGCATTATGCTCATTTTGATGACAATACTCTGTTGTCTCAAAATAGTAACTGCCTAAACAAAATGCTAGATCATTACACTCCTTGTGTAAATAGGCTCCTATCTAAACCTCTTATGATTTTCCTTGGTTAAAATCGATGATAAAAAGGAAAATCAGAGGATAGGAATATAAAGAAAAAGTCTCCCCGAAGCCTAAGTTGGAAGCAGAGTGCTTGTTGGTTGTTGTGTTAAATTTTTCTCTAGCACAGTCTCTGATGACTACTGAGTCTAAGCTCTCAATAGAATTCCGATGAATACTGAGTCCAAGCTCTCAGTAAAGACTCTTTGAACTCTAAAAGATTCAAAATTAATAAAAGAGTCTAAGTTGTCTACAGAGTGCAAGCTCTTAGTGGAATCACGAAGGCTGCTGAGTCCAAGCTCTCAGTAGATTACCATAGATTGCTTTCAAAATCTTAGCAAATTCTAGATTGGCTGTTGAGCCCAAGCTCTCAGCAGATTCATGTTATCTACGATATCCTAATACCTAAGTGGAATTTGAGTTCACTGCTGAGTCCAAGCTCTCAGCAGGTATATATCAGTTGCTAAGATCAAGCTCTCAGCAGATACTTGTCGATTGCTGAGTCAAAGCTCTCAACAATACATATTATGTTTGATGTATTCGGCCCAGCAGAAGAAAAGAGATAATAATTTTAAATCTCTCAAAAGGCGGGATTATCTGATTGACGGGAGCAGCTGCTGGAGTCTACATTAATTGGAAGAGTGACTGCTGCACAGGGCGGCGACAATTGAGTGACTGCCACGTCAGCCACGCGCACCTTTCCATCATCGTGGGACGTAAGGCAAACCGTCACTGAACTGCCCAATCGTCAATTTGTCTAGATTAAAAAGGAGATCCAACCGTCAATAAGAAGTTGAGTGCTTCATATCGTATAAAGGAATTTGTTTTGGGATTTCTAACACTATTACTCCTTATACTTTTGCTTTCAAAGTTTTCTTCGGCTCCCTATCTTTTCTAAGTTCAGGAGAAATTATCAAATGGCGGAATCATCCAACCGTTCAAATCCCCCTGTTGGATTTCGTCTGGAAGGCCAAGCATTCCCGGAGAACCAGAACATATTTAGCCTACTTTCACAGGCATGTTCAAGAAAGAGAAAATTGATGAATCGATCCCCCATGGGCTTTGATTGGTTTTATATATTGAATGTATTTATTCAATGCGTATACAACGGTTTATTTCTCCTATCTGTTAACAATCGTACATGTATGAACAATGGTATCCTCTTGTCTCACCGATAGGGACGATCATACGGCGTGTTGTAGATCGCAGAAGACAATATGATCACTTGACCTAGTGAGACATAAACATGATCACAGCCGAGACAGCGTATGAGGATACGTCTGTCCGGATGGCTGCGGCATTGTCGGAATAAGTAGTCTGTCTTGGTTACTTGACATGCTGGTACGCAGAGGTGGCATATTGATGGACCGCAGTGAGATATATTCGTCTGTCTGACATCAGCAAATAAAAGATCTCGTTATATTGATTGAGTCCAAACCCTAACGAAGGTTCAGGGGTTTGCACGGGTTGACTGTTGCTTTGACTTGCCATGGTGGAGAGCCAACACAGCGCGCTCGTATATCCGCATCTTGGGTAACAGCAGTTCGTGTAGTACCGCCTGAGACTGAACTTAGGTAACCATATCCGAGAAATAGGATGGGGACATTCCCTGAGGAGCTCAATAACATTCATCGTGCAAAAGTCCTGCAGGCTGATTAAGTTCAGGCACGAGTGATAAGGTTTGAGTGGTACTACTCAGGAATAATAAGATATTAATTAATTGTAGTTAGAGCTTGTCAGAGGCTCCGATTAATTAATGGATGTCCGGTAACTTTAAATATGGGGATTCTCAATTAATGCAACCCGTTCTTACAACGTGAAAATAAAGGGGTAGGTCAGTATTAATTCTGTGGTGAAAAAGAATTAATATTAATTAATTAATTGTGTCCTGGGTTGTGGACATGGGAATTAATTAATTTATAGGCCCACTTTATTGTTTGCATTAGGTCCCAGGTCTGGCCCAATTAAATATGCTGAATTGAGCCCAAAGAGCACATTAGGGATAAAACCCTAGGTCTATAAATAGACAACTCTCTCTCATAAGTTGTAACACAGTTGAAAAACACAAACCCTAGTGAGAGAGCAGTGTGGGAGCCGACTTTGGAGTTCAGGGGGGAGAATTTTGATTCTGGTCCTGCTCAGAATACAGATCTACGGAGTCCTCACCAGTAGTAGATCTGAACAGCATTGGGACACAGCCCTGAAGATCTAATCTGGAGAACAGATTTCTTCTTTTCCTTTCTATTTTTCGATTTATTCTAGAAATTAGTATTCTAATTTCTGTTTTCGCAGATTAAATCGAATCGCGTGGTTGAATTGAGATTTGGAATTCAAACGCGAAAGATCGGTTCAGACTCTACGGATTTACGTTAATCTCTCAATCCACAATTTTTTATTAAATTCATAGGAGCATGCTAGGGTTTTGAGAATAATTAATTATGAGCAATATCCATAGATCGATCCGGTTCAGTTTGGTTTTGGTGATTCGGTTCACGTGAAAAACCCTGCAATTGGTATCCGAGCTGGGTTTCTGATTTATGGCTCTGTTGTTCACAATTAAATTCGATAATATGCATGTATGAATTTATTATTGTAGATGTTGGTTTTTGTTCTTCGTGGCAACCCGTTGACTCAGCCCGCGGTGGTTTATCCGTGTAGGGCTGAATTGTTTTGTAAAATCACGAGAAAATCCGTGATTAGAATAGATTTGAAATTGTAATAGAATAGTTTCTGTAATTTTCAAATTTATGTAATTGAACGGGTTGAGGACGAAGAACGAAGATGGAGCCAACGGAGGGCCGAGCACGGCGGACGACGGCGGCGCGGCAGGCGCGGCCGAGGGTGTGCGGCGCGCGCACGGCGAGCAAGGGCAGCACCCACATCGCGTGGCCTGTGCGGGCGCGGTGCGGTGCGCACGCGGGCGCGGCACGCAGGCAGGCGCGCGGGGTGCGCGCGCACGACACGCGGCGCTGGGCGCGAGGCTGGGCCGGCAGCGGCGGCGATCGGCGGTGGCTCCGCTCGTCGTCGGCTACTGCTGTCCCATCGCGGTGGCTCGTGTTTTGGTGGTTTGTGCAATCCTGTGTAAACCCTAGGTTTGCATTAGGGTTAGGGCAAATCATCAGATCACAAATGCTTAAAAATCCAAAAGATTTGGTGTATCAAGATTTGAAGGCCCTTGAAGATTTGAGAAGATTTGAATTTATCCATTAAATTCAAAATTCAAATTTGTAATAGATAGATTTTTATTTTCTATTTATTTTGGGGCCACGATGAATTTTTGTTTGCCTTAATTGTCCTCGTATGATATGTTATTTATTTATGTGCGCAATTAAGCATGTGTAGATAATAGGAAAAGAATGTTTTACTACTTTTATTATTTACAGCTTTCCAAGCATGCTTATGTGATTTATTTCTTTTGTTGGATTATATTTTGGAAATTTTTGGGCTTGTATTATTACATGCAAAAATTTGGAAAATATAATGACAAAAGGAAATCATGTGTGCGCATAAAGAAACCGTTTAAAAGAAAAATACTAAGCAGATTTTTTAATTAAAATCAATAGACCTCCACAAAGCGGTCCTAGGCTGTAAGTGTATCTCTCGTTCTAGTAAACGTCTACGAGTGTAGCTTGCTAGTTCCCGGAGGTGCATGGGTACAGTTGTTGGGATTTCTAGACAAACAATTAAAATCATGTGAATAGTGGGAGGGCTTTGCGTAAACGTCTACGAGTGTAGCTTGCGTAGACCTCTTTCACAAGTATTCTAGGATTGATTTAAATTAAAGATATCAAAAGCTTTAAGAGCTGTGCGGTATGGTTGCGTGCCATGCTAAACTGTCTCTTTTGGCCGGAGTTAAATTTGTGGTTAATTGCTTAGAAGCATCTTAGAATATAATGCAAGAATTTCATCCCTGTTCTTGAGAGATGGCTTGGTCTAAGGTTTTCACTAATTATTAATTTCTAGTGTCAAAAGCATCCTGACATGGTAGTGAAATTAAATGGACCGGGGCTTAAAACCCGCAGTTCTGGTTGAGGGTGACATCGTAAACGTCTACGAGTGTAGCTTGCGGTGGGAACTCTTGGGCAATTAGTGGAAAACATTTGTATTTGATTTATTAAAAGGTTTTCAATGCATTTGTTTTCGAAGTTCAACATGTATGTTCTTATTTAAGATTCTTTATTGTTTCAGATATGTCTATGTCTACTGTCGATCATATACTTGCTCTCAATCCTCTAACTGGTCCGAACTTCCATGAGTGGAGATATTGCATTGAGTATATTCTCCTGACTAAACAACACATGTTTGTTCTCACTATGATGCCACTTGTCCCACGTTACCATAAAGTATCTAGACGTGAGAAGGAGTTCTATGACAGCTGGGTGGCATCTGAGGATTTTACTTACAAGTTAATCTCAGATAACCTTTCTAGGGAACTTAAGCTCAAGTACATGGGCTATTGTAGCTCTGTAGGGATCTGGATGGACTTGGTGCGAACGTATGGTGAAGTGGAACGAACTATCAACTGTGATCTCGTTAGAGACCTTGTCTGTAAGAGAATGGTTGATGGCAGTTCGGTGACACTGCATGTGATGATCATGGATAACACCATGAAACAATTCACACGTGGAGGTGGAAATATCAGCGATCAGGCCAAGATCGATATTATCCTGAACTCATTACCACTTTCTTTCTATGACTTTAAGAAAGATGTAACTAAGAGAAGTGAGTACTCTTTCAAGGAGTTGCTTACTGATCTCGTAGCAGGACAGTCCTTTGTACCTTCATGGGAGTCTGAGTTATCAGATCTTGAGCACAGCTTGGGCACATTGAAAGATGTGGTTCATACTGTGTGCAAGAATATGGTTGATCGCAGATCACGTGAGAGAAGGTCAAATGAAATGAAGGTGGTTGGTGTCACTTCAAGTGAGAAGGCATGCGGAAGCAAGGGACAAGGTACGTCATTTGCATTTGTAATTGAAACATGTTTAGCATCGGTTTCTACTCATTCGTGGGTAGTGGATACTAGAGCTACTGATCATGTTTGTTACATTTTGCAGGGGTTCACACCAAGGAGGGTGTTGAAGAATGACGAGGTTACCATCTCGATGGGGAACGCAACACAAGTGAGTGCAGCTGCCATTGGAGATTTCACCTTGTACTTTGATGATTCCGTTTTAACATTGAGAGATGTTTTGTATGTGCCGGATTTTCGGCGGAATCTTATTTCAGTTTCCAAACTTTATGTTGATGGATATTCAGTTATTTTTGATAGTGGTGTTTCTATCATTGGTAATAACGGTGTTATCTGTCGTGGAATGCTGAATAATTCTCTCTATGTTGTTAACTGTAATCATAAGTCTTCCGCAAGTATTGCATGTAATTCATCCGTAATTGATAATCCTAGGAAGAGAAAACTTACTTCTTCTGATGAGGATCTTACATATCTCTGGCACTTGAGACTGGGTCACATCAGCTTGTAGCGGATTCAGAGACTTGCAGATGATGGTACATTGGACTTAGTCCGGGTTGTACCTTATCAAGTCTGCGAATCCTGCATCGAGGGCAAGATGTCTACTAGGCCTTTCAAGGCTAGTCAGTCTCGAGCAGAGGAAGTGTTGGAATTGATCTATTATGACTTATGTGGACCGATGTCCACGCAGGCTCGTGGAGGGTATGTGTACTTCATCACTTTCATTGACGATTACTCAAGGTACGGATACGTTTACCTGCTTCGCTACAAGTCTGAATGCTTTGAGAAATTCAAAGAGTTGAAGGCTGAGGTAGAAAAGAAGGTCGGGAAAACTATCAAGTCGCTGCGATCTGACCGCGGTGGCGAATACCTCGGTAACGAGTTTCTGCAGTATTTGTCAGAAAATGGGATAACATCCCAGTGGACTGCACCGGGTACTCCCCAGCAAAACGGTGTAGCTGAAAGAAGAAATAGGACTCTTCTAGAGATGGTAAGATCAATGATGAGTTATGCAAACTTACAAATTTTGTTTTGGGGCTACGCATTGGAAACATCGGCTTACGTGCTTAATGTGGTGCCTTCAAAATCAGTTCCTAAGATGCCTGCTGAACTCTTCCTTGGTCGCAAACCCAGTTTGTGCAAGTTTAGAGTATGGGGCTGTCCGGCACAGTACTGTCGAAGGAACCTGATAAGTTAGAAAGCAGGTCAAAAGTAATGCTGTTCGTAGGGTATCCCAGGCAAACGAAAGGTGGTTACTTTTACTGTCCTGAGAGTCAAAGGGTCGTTGTTAGCACCAACGCTAGATTCTTGGAGGACGAGTATGTGAGTAATCACAGGTGAAGGAGTGATATAGTTCTTCAAGAAATTGAGAACGAGAATGCAATTCCAAGGGAAGGGGAACGTGTAGATGTGGGTGCACCTGTGAGAGGTACAGCACCACAGATACGTTCTTCAGTGCAAGGTGCAGGACCACAAGTCACTACACCTACTACTGACACGGCACCGATGCCTCGTCGCAGTGGGAGAGTTATTTTCCAACCGGAAAGGTACATGTTCGTGGGTGAGTCTTCGGACTTGAGCCCGGAAGACGGACATGAGGACTCTGACCCATTGACTTACGAAGAGGCAGTGCTGGACAAGGATGTTGCCAAATGGCAAGTCGCCATGGATTCAGAGATAGAATCCATAACTGCTTTGGATGTATACGAGAAAACCGTTTTGCCGGATGGCTTTGGGGCCATAGGGTGCAAATGGGTATACAAGAGAAAGAAAGGGGCGGATGGAAAGATTATGACTTTCAAGGCCAGGCTGGTGGCAAATGGTTATAGTCAGAAAGAGGGCATTGACTATGACGAAACCTTTTCACCCGTAGCCATGCTCAAGTCCATCCGGATACTCCTTTCCATAGCTGCGCATATGGACCTCGAGATTTGGCAGATGGATGTCAAAACCGCTTTCCTAAACGATTACCTTGAAGAAGGTAGAGACATCTATATGCATCAACCCGAGGGTTACATAAGCAAGGGCGAAGAACATCTTGTCTGGAAGCTTAGGAAGTCCTTGTATGGACTTAAGCAAGCTTCAAGGTCGTGGAACTTATGTTTCAACGATGTGATTAAATCCTATGGATTTGCACAGTTGGAAAACAAAAGTTGTGTTTACCGACTTTGTGTCAGTGGGAGTGTGGTCTTCCTTGCACTATACATTGATGACATACTCCTATTTGGAAACAACGAGGGAGTGATGTCCGAAATCAAGGTTTGGTTATCCGAACAGTTCCAAATGAAGGATCTGGGTGAAGCTGGCTACATTCTTGGGATTAAGGTCTTACGAGATCGTAAAAGAAGAATGTTGAGCTTATCCCAGGCATCCTATGTGGATACTGTGATAGCCCGGTTCAGCATGCAACTCGCCAAGAAAGGCTTGCTACCTTTTCGACATGGCGTTCATCTTTCTAGTGGGCAGTGTCCTCAGACACAGTGGGAGAAAGATGAAATGAGTCTTGTACCATATGCTTCGGCTGTGGGTAGTCTCATGTATGCGATGCTGTGTACCAGGCCAGATATCTGTTATGCCGTTGGCATGGTAGCAAGATATCAGTCTAACCCTGGACAGGCGCACTGGACTGCTGTAAAGCATATCCTCAAGTATTTGAAAAGAACTAGGAATTTGTGCCTAGTTTATCAAAGTGAGGATTTGTGCCCTGTGGGTTATACGGACTCGGATTTCCAAGGGGACCAGGATGAGAAGAAATCGACCTCAGGTTATGTGTTTACCCTGGGAGGTGGAGCTGTATCTTGGAGAAGCTCAAAGCAGAAATGCATTGCTGACTCCACCATGGAGGCGGAATATGTCGCCGCCTCCGATGCCTCGAAAGAGGGGGTGTGGCTCCGGAACTACCTTTTAGAGTTGGGCGTGATCCCGAGTTTGCCGAGGAGCATCACAATTTATTGTGATAACTCTGGTGCGGTGGCAAACTCAAAGGAACCGCGGTCTCACAGGGCAAGCAAACACATAGAGAGAAAGTACCATATGATACGAGAAATCATATCGAGGGGCGATGTGCTGATTAAGAAGATTGACACTGCTAACAATCTTGCTGATCCGTTTACAAAGAGCTTGCCGCAGAAAGTTTACGAAAGACATATTCGTGAGCTGGGTCTGAGGTGGATGCCGACCACTGATAGTGGTTAAAGACAGCAGACTAGATAGACGGACTGTATACTCTGTAATAGCTTAGTTATGCTTTGAGTATAAGTGGGAGATTGATGGGTTTTGTATACTGAAAGCATTTATTACAATGTGTATACAACGGTTTATTTCTCCTATCTGTTAACAATCGTACATGTATGAACAATGGTATCCTCTTGTCTCACCGATAGGGACAATCATACGGTGTGTTGTAGATCGCAGAAGACAGTATGATCATTTGACCTAGTGAAACATAAACATGATCACAGCCGAGACAGCGTATGAGGATACGTCTGTCCAGATGGCTGCGGCATTGTCGGAATAAGTAGTCTGTCTTGGTTACTTGACATGCTGGTACGCAGAGGTGGCGTATTGATGGACCGCAGATATATTCGTCTGTCTGACATCAGCGAATAAAAGATCTCGTTATATTGATTGAGTCCAAACCCTAACGAAGGTTCAGGGGTTTGCACGGGTTGACTGTTGCTTTGACTTGCCATGGTGGAGAGCCAATACTGCGCGCTCGTATATCCACATCTTGGGTAACAACAGTTCGTGTAGTACCGCCTGAGATTGAACTTAGGTAACCATATCCGAGTAATAGGATGGGGACATTCCCTGAGGAGCTCAATAACATTCATCGTGCCAAAGTCCTGCACGCTGATTAAGTTCAGGCACGAGTGATAAGGTTTGAGTGGTACTACTCAGGAATAATAAGATATTAATTAATTGTAGTTAGAGCTTGTCATAGACTCCGATTAATTAATGGATGTCCGGTAACCTTAAATATGGGGATTCTCAATTAATGCAACCCGTTCTCACAATGTGGTAATAAAGGGGTAGGTCAATATTAATTCTGTGGTGAAAAAGAATAAATATTAATTAATTAATTGTGTCCTGGGTTGTGGACATGGGAATTAATTAATTTATAGGCCCACTTTATTATTTGCATTAGGTCCCAGGTTAGGCCCAATTAAATATGCTGAATTGAGCCCAAAGAGCCCATTAGGGATAAAACCCTAGGTCTATAAATAGACAGCTCTCTCTCATAAGTTGTAACACAGTTGAAAAACACAAACCCTAGAGAGAGAGCAGTGTGGGCGCCGACTTTGGAGTTCAGGGAGGAGAATTTCGATTCTGGTCCTGCTCAGAATACAGATCTACGGAGTCCTCACCAGCAGTAGATCTGAACAACATTGGGACACAGCCCTGAAGATCTAATCTGGAGAACATATTTCTTCTTTTCCTTTCTGTTTTTCGATTTATTCTAGAAATTAGTATTCTAATTTCTGTTTCCGTAGATTAAATTGAATCGCGTGGTTGAATTGAGATTTGGAATTCGAACGCGAAAGATCGGTTCAGACTCTACGGATTTACGGTAATCTCTCAATCCACAATTTTGTATTAAATTCATAGGAGCATGCTAGGGTTTTGAGAATAATTAATTATGAGCAATATCCATAGATCGATCCGGTTCAGTTTGGTTTTGGTGATTCGGTTCACGTGAAAAACCCTGCAGGCTTATGGTGTCTATTGCTCACAGAAGAGCGCCTGGCGACCTAACCATTGAACAGTGAAGAGCGGCTCAAGTGCGAAAGGACAAGTTACTCTATGAGCCTCTGTCCAGAAAACACTATAACACTTGGCAAAGCGAATTGCCAAATGGCGCCCTCCCATCACTGTAAAGGATGAGAAGAACGACGACCTCATTTCATGGGCTAAGAAAATATGTGTTTTCATAAAAGCCCAAGTTGCTGAAGAACTTGAGACCACTTATGCCGCAAAATTCTCAGGAGGGTCTTCTGATCTTGAATGGTTGTGGATAGAATTCCAAAGGTGGAGATACTATGACTGTGCTACCCCTGAACTACATTATGAAGACCACGTACTCATGCTGGCTAGAATGGGTCTATGTTATTGGAGAAGTGAGGAGGAGTGGGCAGGTGATTAGATGGATCAGACATCCAAAAGGCAGTACACTGACAAACAAGTAGTTTCCCGACTTTAAAGGATAAGGGCTCACCGAGCAATCACCAGCAATCGCTCATTACCAGCATCTGAGGATGCCATTGCCCATCACCATTTACACAGACATTCAAATCCCCAAGAAAAAGAAGGCAGATGTCCGCAGCTGCTGAGTTGCACGCAAAATTGGAAGAAGAAAAAGCTGCAATGAAGAGGGCAGAGGATCACAAGAGGATCATGGAGTTTAGGGAGAGGATACTAATCATGTTGGCCAATATCCCATCTCGGTATATAGCTTTAGGCCTCCCTCTCCAGTTGCTGCTGAAGAAGAACACGTTGAAGACAATGAACCCACTGCAGCAAAAGAAGCAAATCTGACCGAAAATTCATCTCAGGAGATGACAACCACTGTTGACATCCCTACCACCTCCAATCAAATGGTAATATCCCAAGAGCCCCAGCCATGACAATTGGGTCTTTGACCTCTAGTACCATTAACAAGGACCTCCAGAAGTTCATTTGTGTTGTGGTACATAAGAGAATTAAAGAGTAGGTTGTGCCTATTGTGAGAACTGAAGTGCAAACCCAAGTGGGCGAGGCAAAGACAGAACTTCGCCAGACTCTGCAGGACAACTTTGAAACCTTCTCCACTGACCTTTTGGAAGAGGAGGAAGAGAGGAGATTGGCAGAAGAAGCAGAGCGGCAGAAGGAAGAAGAAGAATGAATAAGGCGCCTTGAAACTCATAGAAAGCTTGAGGAAGATCTGAGAAGACAACAAGAGGAGGAAGAGAAGGAGCAACAAAGGAAGAAAGAGGAAAGTGAGAGAATCAGAAGAGAAGAGCGAGAAACCTTTGTGGACAACTTTATGAAAGTGACAACGAAGATGCTCAGGGAACTTAAGAAACCCATCGCACTCAAAGTGCTAAAGATGCTGATTCAAACTTCTCGACAACCAACATGTAATCTTTCAATCCATTACAGTCTTCTGGTAAAACATTTTAATTTGTGATTTGGGTATTGTTTCTTGTACTCTATCGCTAAAATTATAATGGAAACTAACCCAGGTTGATGACAACACCTCAGTGTCCAACTCTGAAATTAATTGCTATAGCAGAACTTACACATTCAGTATAGTCAACGAATCGCTTAGACTAATTGGGTGTGTGTGACATGTTCCTGCATGTTGCTCTATAATTGTGTGTGGATGTGTTATATGCATATCTGATTAATGATTTGAAAGTTATTTACTTGAACAAAATTTCTTAATTGAGCAATAACCTCTATATTATGAAGGGGAACATTTCTGAATGATACTGATTCTAAGGGAGTTGATACGCTGAGATAGAATTGCTAGGAACATCTTGTAATCACATAAATCAGCTTTCCCGTGATCAGGAAATATGTGTTTTCATAGAAGCCCAAGTTGCTGAAGAACTTGAGACCACTTATGCCGCCAAATTCTGAGGAGGGTCTTCAGATCTTGAACGGTTATGGATAGAGTTCCGAAGGTGGAGATTCTATGACTATGCCACCGCTGAACTACATTATGAAGACCACGTACTCATGCTGGCTAGAATGGGTCTAAGTTATTGGTGAAGTGAGGAGGAGTGGGCAAGTGATTAGATGGATCAAACATCCAAAAGGCAGTACACTGAGTGACAAGTAGTTTCCCGGCTTCAAAAGATAAAGTCTCACCGAGCAATCACCAGAGATCGCTCATTGTTGGCATCTGAGGATGCCATTGCTGATTCACCACCATTCACACAGACGTTCGAATCCCCCACAAAAAGAAGGCAGATGTCCGCAGCTGCTGAGTTGCACGCAAAATTGGCAGAAGAAAAAGCTGTAAGGAAGAGGGCAAAGGATCACAAGAGGATGATGGAGTTTAGGGAGAGGATACTAATCATGTTGGCCAATATCCCATCTTGGTATATAGCTTTAGGCCTCCCTCTCCAGTTGCAGTTGAAGAAGAACACATTGAAGACAATGAACCCACCGCAGCAAAAGATGCTAATCTGACCGGAAATCCATCTCAGGCGATGACAACCACTGCTGACATCCATACCACCTCCAATCAAATGGTGATATCCCAAGAGCCCCCAGCCATGACAGTTGAGTCTTTGAGCTTTAGTACCATTAACAAGGACTCCAGATGTTCATTCATGTTGTGGTACATAAGAGAATTGAAGAGCAGGTTGTGCCTATTGTGAGAACTGAAGTGCAAACCCAAGTGGGCGAGGCAAAGACAGAACTTTGCCAGACTCTGCAGGACAACTTTGAAACCTTTTCCGCTGACCTTTTGGTTGTGATCAAAGAGGAGGAAGAGAAGAGATTGGAAGAAGAAGTAGAGTGGCAGAATGAAGACGAAGAAAGAATAAGGCACCTTGAAACTCACAGAAAGCTTGAGGAAGATATGAGAAGACAACAAGAGGAGGAAGAGAAGGAGAAACGAAGGAAGAAAGAGGAAAGGGAGAGAATCAGGAGCGAAGATCGAGAAGCCTTTGTGGACAACTTTGTGAAAGTGACAACGAAGATGCTCATGGAACTTAAGAAACCCATCGGCTCTCAAAGTGCTAAAGATGTTGATTCGGACTCCTTGACAACCAACAAGTAATCCTTCCAATTTGTGATTTGGGTATTGTTTCCTATACTCTATCGCTAAAATTATAATGGAAACTAACCAAGGTTGATGAAAACACCTCATTGTCCAACTCTGAAATTAATTGCTATAGCTTAACTTACACATTCAGTGTAATCAGCGAATCGCTTGGACTAATTGGGTGCGTGTGATATGTTCCTGAATGTTGCTCTATAATTGTGTGTGGATGTGTTATATGCATATCTGATTAATGATTTGAAAGTAATTCACTTGAATAAAATTTCTTAATCGAGCAATAACCTCTATATTATGAAGGGGAACATTTCTGAATGATACTTAGTCTAAGGGAGTTGATATGCTGAGATAGAATTGCTAGGAACATCTTGTAATCTCATAAATCAGCTTTCATGTGATCAGTAAGTTAGAATTAGGGCTTTGATCGCACCAAAAAGGGAGAAATTGTTAGGAATATCGAAAGAAATCTATAACCCATTGATCTTATGTGTATGTATTTTTGTTTTTGTATTGGTGCATCAAAGCTTAGTCGATCTAGTTTCTAGCAACTTAGAATCGTGTAATATTGTAAAAGTCCAGTATATGATACTCTTATTCGAGTTTAATAGAACTAGAAGAAAGGATCAAAGTGCTGAAGAAATCAACAAAGCTCAAGGAGAATGCTAGAAGACTCAAGCATACAGGAAGAAATTGCTAAAGGAGTCAGCAAGTATCAAGATGGCTAAAAATGCTAGCAAGCATTGCAAAGGATAGAAAACATATGAAGAATACTGGAAGCACTCAACAGAATACTAGAGGAATAAAGCAAGCTTGTTGATGAATCTCAGCAGGACTGCTGAGACATCAGCAGAAGACCAACTGCTAGCAAACGCATGACAACAATCAACATTCAATACGAAGTTGTAAAACAAAAGGATCCAAAATCAAATGGAAACCCGACGAATCAAGAGGAAGGATAATCAACATACAAAAGGAAGGTTTCCTGATTTAAAATCAAAGATCCATTCTAACAAAGACTGTTAAAATAAGGAGAACGCCAATCAAAGACGAAGGAGATCTGAAGAGTCTCTGTACTTCGCAAAAAAAGGACAAAGATTAGCGAGAAGACATCCATTGTCTTACGGACAAGATTTAAACGGACGTTTGAATCTTCACCTATAAATAGAAGACCTCACGAAGAATTTAAAAGCTTTTGGAGAATAGTTATGTTCTTGAGAATTTCAACAATTCAAATATTCTTAAACTCACATGAATTCATATCCGAGTATTCATTTGATCGAAGCTTTGTATAAGCTTTCGAATTCAGAGATTGAGACCTTTGAAGTTATCTTCTAAGGTAAATCTTGGGATTCTTTCTATTCTAGAAAGAATCTAGCTATCACCTTGTTCAACAAGAGTGATTATCATAGGCTATTACAGCTAATGATAGGTTTTGGAAAGAACTATAAAACTCCCAAGTTCGCTGTCCGAGGAGAAGGGAGTTTTTTCCTCACTCTAAGGAGAGTCAAGGTGAAGATTGAAGACCGAGGTGCTTGAAGGTGTGCGGTGACCAGACGGAGGAGCTGCTAAACACTAGAGATCAAGCCTGATCTTGTAATCAATCATAGTGAATTTTCAGTCAAGAGGACTAAAGAGTGGACGTAGAATATTTGTTTGAACCACTATAAATCCGGTGTTAATTTACTGCTTTTACTTTGTTACTTATTAATTATTTTGAAACTCAACACATCAAGAGTTGTAGTTGATAAACTCATATTTATACTCACTAATCTATATTTTTCTCCATTGTTTCAATGCAATTAGTTTATGTTTTTACTTATTTCTGTGCATGAGACTGTTTTAGAGGATATTATGCCCTTTGTGGTGAGTTTTGCAGGTATTTAGGGCTAAAAGAGGTCAAATGATGAAAAGAGCTGTGAAGAACAGAGTTGCTGCTTTGATTGACACACGGGAAGTCAACCAAGTTGGAAAACATGCCAAAAACCCGAAGCTTTACCTCTGTGTTGATCGATGTGGTGCATGTTGATCAACACGGAGGTCGGATGTCGATCGAAGGCAAAGCAAAAGTGAAGGTTCAACATGTATGCAGGCATGTCGATCGACAAGATCCCTGTCGATCGACACCGAGGTGAAATTGGGGCAAATTGAGATGCTGCATGTGTGTCTATCGATAGGCTCCCTGTTGATCGACACAAAGGCCCGAGACGGAATTTTTGGCCTGTTTTGGAAATTTTTGTTATTTTAGCCCAATACCCAGATTAGGTCTTTTTCTCTCCTCTATAAATAGGATCTGATATCCCAAGCTCACTATTGTCATCCAAGATCGTTGGGTCTATATGGTGGATTCCCAAGGAAGGCGAGTGCGCTCTAGCCCGCTGTTGTTCTGAAGAAAAAGAGGTACCATCGAGCTGCGGCGTTAACTAAAGCACTTGTTGGGAGGTAATCTAACTTTTACATGCTTTCTTTTCAAATTCCTTTGTTTCCTTTTCGATTATTGTTTTATTTTTGTTGGTGTGTTTTAGAAGTATGGTAGTTTAAGAGAAGCATGGTAGTTCTGTCTTGTCTATAAGAAGTACTATAAGCAGGTGAACTATTTCTTATCTATAAGAGTTGGGTGAAATAAGGGTAGATTGATGCTTATTGTTCATAAGTAACCTTTAGGTCCTTGGTTTTTGTACTTGTCTATGAGTGAAAACTTGGATTCCTTCTTGTCTATAAGTTGAGGTGAAACAAAAATTATAAGAGGATAATAAATATTTAATTGGTGTACGAAAGAGGGTTGGGCTCTTGAAAAAAAATGAGAATGTTTGTGTCCTTATAAGCTCAAATGATTAAACGAAATTCTTAAGAGCATAAAATGATTAGACAAAAAATAAAATGAATGAGCCTTGGTTTGTGTTGGAAATATTAGGAGATTGGTGGATGATGAAAAGATAATGGTTGGATTTATTGAGAGTAGCTAACTCAATTGGTTTAGTCACTCAGCCATATTTCCCTACCTTTCACAAAAATCTACATTACAACCTCATCAAAGTCTTTTTTTATTCTTGATTTGTGTGCATATTTGAGCGGTGGAGATTCTAGATATTTTGCAAGCCTATGATAGAAATTTTTCCATACATGTTGTGAGTGCTTTCATTAAATCCCAAACACTTGTGTGATTGAGCGATACACTTCCTTGTGAGTCTTCCAAAGTTGATGGATTTCTTATCTCTTTCAAATTGCTTGTGTGATGTGAATTGATGATCCTTTGATTGTGATGAATCTTGTGAGGCATTGCACTTTCAACTGGTAGAGATTTCTTTTCTTTCTTTTCTTTGATTGAGGACAATCAAGTATTCAAGTTTGGGGGGTTTGATAAGCTCATATTTATACTCACTTATCTATATTTTTCTTCATTGTTTCAATGCAATTAGTTTATGTTTTTACTTATTTATGTGCATGAGACTATTTTAGAGGATGTTATGCCCTTCGTGGTGAGTTTTGCAGGTATTTAGGGCTAAAAAGATGTCAAATGATGAAAAGAGCCGTGAAGGACAAAGTTGCTGCTTCAATTGACACACAGGAAGTCGACCAAGTTGGAAGACGTGCCAAAAACCCTAATCATTACCTCTGTGTCGATCGATGTGGTGGATGTCGATTGACACGGAGGTCGGATGTCGATCGAAGGCAAAGAAAAAGTGAAGGTTCAACATGTATGCAGGCATGTCGATCGACAGGATCCCTGTCGATTGATATGGATGACATTGCAGGCATACGGTGGTCAAATTGGGATGTATTGAGATGCTGCATGTGTGTCAATTGATAGGCTCCCTGTCGATCAACACAGAGGCCCGAGAAGGAATTTTTGGCCTGTTTTGGCAATTTTTGTTATTTTAGCCCAATACCCAGATTAGGTCTTTTTCTCTCCTCTATAAATAGGATTTGATATGCACGGAATTAGATGAATTTTAATCAATTTTATGCTTGGATTTTTGGAAGAATATTGCAACATTGGAGTTTTTCCAAGACATTCAAGGGTCCTATTTTATTTATAAGTTAATGTATAATATGTTTTCTTTAATTCTTGTCATGTTTTGTGGCTAGAACCCTAACAGGTTCTAGGGCTATGTGTATTCTTTTCTGATGCATGTTAATCAAAATCAACTCGAATAGCATGGTTTAATTCTCAGAGTTTAATTTAATAATCTAAATTTAATGATGGATCGAGAGATGAATTTGAGTCTAGGTTCAAAATTATCAATCGAAGGACCGAGAGTTGAAGATTGTTAATAGGATTAGATAATTAATTATATTTGTTTTCTATCTCAAAAGGAAGAAACTTGTATAGAAATTAATTAGTTGATTATTGAGATTAACTAAATTGTTGTTCTTGAGACCGAGAGGATAAAGTCACTGTTTAGTAATCTAGGGTTTAATTGTCAGACCAAGGAATTTAATTCACTAGAATCTATTGTTTCCCCATTGCTGAGTTGATGAATATTGCATGCTAATGATTAAAATATCTGCCCTAGGATTTGTGTTTTCCTTTTATTGCTTTTAAAATCTTTATTTTCTTGCATTGTTATCTTTAAATTTCAAAACAAAATCCCTTTTCTAAAATCCTCAAACTTCTATGTTCTAGGAATTATAGCTAGTAGTACTTTGGGTATTTCGTTGCACAGTCCCTGTGGGTTCGAACACCTTTGGGTGTAATTATAAATTTATTTGCTCACCGTTACTACGTTATCAGTAGTATAACTTGAAGTAAACTTAACGAATATTCAAGCTTAAACACATTTTATAAACACTTGTTGAGTCGTGACCTCAGCAAGATAAGTGCAAGACTTTTTTAACATTCTGCTCCTACTATAAACACTCTAATTGGGGACCAACACGGATCGGTCTCGGGTGAAACTTGGGTGCTGCTACTTTTTATAAAAGGGGAGAATTCGAGTTGGGGAAGAAATTTTGTCATTTTCAAAGTAGATCTAAGAGGGAAATTGGTAGTTACTCACTCCAATTCACTTCCAAATCAACTTAAAGCATCAAATCAAGGGAGAAACCATGAAGAATCTATCCAATAAGATGCGGATCAAAGAGGATTGTGAATATCAAATCAACATTTGGGGGAAATTTTCTTCTCAATCTTCAATTGTAATGGATTCATTTTATCTTGTAATTGAATTGCAATCAACAAAAGGTATGAGTAGCTAAACTTGTGGAGGATATTGGTTGAATGAAGTTTTGGATCAATTGATTGAATTCATGTTTGTTTACCTTATTTTATTTGATTGCAACACACTAAAGCCTTTCTCCTAGTCAATTAGTGTAGGTATTATACAACTAGTTGATTAATTGGCACCGAAATTGCAGTCATTCTGTGGATCTAGGTGTCATGAATAGTGTGATTGCATATGAGTATTGAACCAATCCATGCGGGGATAGCTTGTAAGTCTATAATCTATGAACTTTTTGGAGTGAATTAGATTTGATAACATAACAGTTTGACCGTTTAATATCATCAATTTTTAATTCACCGGTATTAAGGGGATTAGATAGTATAGGGTGGATTGACCATTGTTAGGAGAATTAAAGTTTGTTTGCAGCATTTTATCCAATCTATGATGGTTCATTGCAAAGTTTAAACCAATATCCTATTTCCTCTCATTTCTGGAATTCGTTTGATTCGTGAGATTCGACTATATTGTTTGTTAGTTTGATTGGACAAGTGGAGTAAAGTGTTGTTTTTAAAGTTGTGTTTGAAACATTTAGTTTACTTGTGATTGTTAGCTAGTTTAGATTAATTCTTTGGCTAGGTTAATACTACTCAACGATTAGATTGACTTGGATATAAATTTAACATAAAAGTAACTGGTACTTTAGCAGGCGAAATAAGAAGAACTTGGATTTGATAATTTTATTCTTGACTCGCAAGGGGTTTGGGTGATTTAATTAGTTAAATTTTTAGCGTATATGATTTAAAAATGAATCTCGTCTTGTTCTCTTTATTGGCACTCTTGTTTCGCTGCTATTTATCCTTTATTTTGCTCTTTATCAATTATATTTTTTGTTATTATTTGTTGTCTCTCAATCAATTCCGAGGGCTCCATTTAACCCCAAAAATCGAACCTCAACATTTGGCGCCCACCGTGGGGCCCTTAGAATTCCTTTTTCTGATTCGATAGCAGGTATTAACGAGAAGATTGGAGACTTTCCTAAGGGACCGGACGGAGCGATTGAGCTCATTCTGTTTGATGAATTAGTGCGGCGAACCCAGCAAGCAATCGACATGCAATCTGTATTGCCGGAAATGTTGAACGCGATATTGATCCGCTTTGCCAAAGAAATGGAGAAAAGTCGGCGTCAGATGAAGGAGATGGATACCCTTGTCATGGAACTCCACGCGACAAACCACAAACTGCGGAAGGAAAGCCACCATCTACGCAAGGAAGTGAATACCCTCAAAAGCCGCCCGATCATCGAAGAGCCTGGCTCGACAAGCAAAAAGAAAAATGACCATCGAAGAAACCTTGAGAGCGAACAAGATGATGTGGTCGACATCGACACCCTGCAAGGATTAGGTACTGAGCATAATACTTCGGGTGGGATGAGAGCTAGGTTGTTCCCGCAGCTCCTCGGTGATAGGGAAAGGATGCACGATCCGAGGAGTGAGTTTGAAAAACACCTCGAGGCTCGCATGGCTATGTTAGAAACCTTACTAATCAAGATCCCGGGTGCTCTACCCCCAAACATGATGATCCCTTGTGACCGTTACACCAACTCGTCTTTCACACCCAATATCACAAACTCGGATATTCCGACAAAGTTTGCTCTTCCATTGTTCACATTGTATGACGAAACAATGGAACCCAAAGATCACATAGCCCTCTACAAGCAAAAGATGCTGACCACATTCGTACCCGCAAGCCTTCGCGAAGCTTGCATGTGCAAAAGCTTCGAGTCTAGCCTCACCGGTCCAGCGCTCCAATGGTTCGTCAATTTGTCAAAAAATTCCATCTCAACCATCTTGGAGTTACTCTATGCCTTCAGGAAACAATACTTCAACTATAGGCGCGTAGTTAAACACCCAAACACACTCAATAGTATGCGTATCAGGAAAGGAGAGTGGCTAAGATCGTAAGTGGGTCGGTTCGATTACAAGCTCACATCGATTCCTCATTGTCTGCCACAGATCGTGGTCTACACATTTAAAAATTGCCTCGATGTTACGTCCAGCTCTACCGCGACCTGGCCAGCCACCCTTGCTACGACATGGATTCACTGCTCGCCCAAGTGTGGGCTGAGATCTACTGGGAAGAAGTTGAAGCGAATCGTATTGCTCGCATGAATGAGCAGAAAGCTGTTGAACATGCCGAAGCACAGAGGAGACACCGACCGAACTTGCCTAAACCTGACTTATCTGAAGGCTCTCTCATGTTATGCATGACTTCATCAAGACCTCTTGAGCCTTTCTTAAAAAGACAAAGTTTTTCATCTTGCTCAAGGATGGTTAAATTCAAAGAGTTACACTCAGATTTTAAATCTTGAAAATCTTTAATAAGTGTTGAATGTTCTTTCTTCAATTTTGCTAGCTCTTCACTAATAGACCTCGATTTTTCGATCTCCTCGGTCAAGATAGAAACTTGTGATCTCAGTGAAGTGTTTTCGCCAGCTAAGACATTTTTATTTTATAAATTTTTTGAAATTCATGCGATAAGATTTCTAGAGTGATTTCCTCCGACTTAGAACAGTATAACTCAAATTCATCAAAAGCATATGCTAACTGAATGATAATAGGTGAGGTCATTACCTGCTCATTTGAAGCAGTTAGTATTGTTTCAGCTTCGGCTTCAAGATCTACTTAAGCTTCTTCTCATTTTTAGACCTTTCATTATATGTGTTCGTTATGAGTACATGAAAAGTTAAAAACTGCGGTAAAAGAAGATACAAAACAATTCAAGGGTTACTCAGCTACACTTGAGATTTGTCCTTGTCATTTTCCTTTTCTTGGTTTGAAAAGTCTGCATCTTTCAGCTTTGAAGTTGCAGTAGAGGTCGAGGTTCCAGCTTGCATAGCAAAGCTCTTGGCCATGTCCATCATTAGTTTCATCTCCTGCTCTCTGGCTTGCTTCATGCACTCCATCTGGAATTTTATCTGTTCATTTTGCCTCTCCATCAACTGCAACTGCAGCTTCACTTGTTCATCTCTCCTTTCTTCACCCTTTTTGACAAGATAAAAAATGGAGTCCATGGATGACTGGATTTTCTGGTAATTTCCTGTCTCATAACATTAAGGGTTAGATGAGGAGCTGCCACAGAGATGGGATTGGGAGACAGTGCTTTTTTCAGAAGCAACGAGTGCTCTTGAGTCTCCGACGGCTTAGCTTTGAGATGTAGCAGAATACAACTCCAGTTGTTGGTGAGCCATGTTGGCTGCTTCCTCTTCCTCTTTCCTTCTCAGTTCAGCTGCTGCTTCTTCTTCTTTTCTTCTCATTTTAGCTGCCTCTTCTTCTTGTTTTCTTTTCAGTTCAGCAACAGTCTCTTCTTCTTGCCTCTTTCTTTCGGCTTCTTCGGCTTTCTGCCTTGCCCTATCAGCGGCTTCGGCCTCTTGTCTAGCCTTTTATGCTTCTGCTTCTGCTGCTGCTGCCGCAGCCTCGACCTCGAGCCTTGCTTTCTCAGCGGCTCCTGCTGTAGCTTCTTGTCTCTTTTGTTCTACCTCAAGTCTTCTTTGCTCAGCTTCGCGTTCTAGCCTTTGGATCTCTTCTTCTTCTTCACAAATTTTCTGAGCTTTCTTGGCAAGTATGCTTCAGCAGATTTGACTCGGAATAAAAGCTAAAACTATTGTCGGAGAAGCATCTGCAATTGGCGCTTACGAACAAGCTCAATAGCTTTCTCGGCAGTTTTCTCAAGAGTTAAGTTGAAGGAGAGTTGAATTGCTAGAGCCAAAGCAGCTTTGTCTTCTTCTTGCCTTTGTTTTTCTAGCTCCATTTCTTCCTCTTCTTCAAGCTGGGAGAGACTGTGTTCTGAACATTTATTCTTTTCCATTCAGTTTTTGTCGTTGTTTATTTAGTTGCTCCAGGGCAGCGAGATATTCAGCAATCTTTCTTTGAATGCTCTCCAGACCAGATTCTTCTTTGTTTGTAGCAGTCTCCTTCACAAAGTCATCTTGATCAGTTCCCCTAAATTCAAGAAGGGAATGTTATCTAGTTCTGCTTCCTTAGTTGATGCTTCTTGCTCATTGGAATCTTCCGAAGTGGTCCGGCCATCCTCTTGTTGTTCTGGTCTTTGAGATGTAGTTCTCTCAGAATCGGATGATGAGTTGCATATCATTTCTTCAAGATTTACTGGCTCATCAGTTGTGTAGATTCCAAAAGCCTCGCGTTCGACAGCGTCAGCAGATATGAGCTATGGGTTCAGAACTGTCTCCTGTAGTCAGGAGGATTGACCAGCTCCTTCAAGTGTAGCATCGAATTACAATTTCTTGGCAACTGTCCTCATTGATCTTTCAAGATCCGCTTATTTCCTTTTCTTACTTTGAGGTCCTTCAATGACACATTGTTTTCCTTTCACAGCTCGCTGTGAACCTTCTCCCATGTTTGTCTCTATTGGTTTCCTCTTATTCCTTTTTCTCCTTTTATCATGTAGTTCTCGATTCAGCATCAAAATATGTATCTTATTTGGTTGAGCTGATGTGCCTGTTTTCTTAGGCTTCTTGGCACCCTCGACAGTTCGAACTAGCGGAATGGCTGCGAGACTCTAAGTCATCTCAGCATCTACTTCTTTGTCGTCATAATTGTCGTGCCCTTCGTCATCACCATCATTTCCACCGTCGTCTCCTTCATCTCTTTGAATCGAACGGTAGACTGGATTCTTTGGTAGTATGAAATCGGACAGTATAAGGTCTTCCCCCTCTCTTTAAAGACCTAGAATACTCTCAAGAAGGTAGCAAACCTTCAAACCAAAACTAACACTCGAAGAAAACTTGCCATCTTTTCAAATGCCCTTGTTTTTCTTTGCGTTCTCCAACAAACGTCCAAAAATATATTCTGCCCAGTTTCCTCCAGGGCAGTCATCAAGAACCATCATCAAGGCGTATTTAGGATTTCTTAACTCAGAAAAGGATCCAATGCCACAATAGAGCATCCTTAGTGCGATCTCATAGTGTCTTATAGAATGGGTTCAGTTCAGATACCTTGGTGGAAGCTCAAAATTTTTCTTTAATCTCTAGCTTCTTCCACTTAACCCAATGATTCTTCATTGCCTCCTTGTCATCATGGAGATAATTGGAGATGTGGAACCCTGTCTAGGGTAGATGAAAGTATTGAGCGATGAGATAAGGATCAACCCATATATCCTTCTTTGTAACTTTCGTCTTGAAGAACTGAATATCTTTATCAATTATTGCATGTTCGTAGAACTCGGTTACACAATGAGGGTTGAATCTCCGAGGAGAAGCAGTCAAGAACTGTGTCAGGTTCTCCTTTATGAGCTTCTTGGAAAGCTCTATGGCAATCACCTCGTCTGACGAGATTGATGTGAAATTCCTCCAATTCAAGATTTTCTCTTTTACGACTTGCGATTCCCGAAGCTATTTGTTGGTGAGGCCGTAAGTGTCAACAATTTGAAATAAATCATGTTGTGGAGTCTCCTCCATGACTATGAATGGCTTAGGGTTATCGGAGGTGCTGGGGCCTTTGATTTGAGTCTTCTCTTTCGGCATGTTAGGGAGATATAATGTGGATGATTTAGAAGACTTGGAGTAGAGACCTTGAGATTTCTTAAGATTGACTTGCATAGAGTAGAGAGTTCAAGTGAGAATGTCGAAGATGACGACAAAAAGGGTTTAAGAGATTTTGGTGATCAATCGTCAGACAAAATCATAGGCTGAGATTGAAACCCCTTTTTGCGTTGTTCGACTGAGATAGGAGCTGACGTAGGCGGCTGTTCACATCTCTTGCAGACCATTTATGAGTGCATGGGAAGGTCGACATGGCTCCGTGTAATACGTCGTTGAGCTGTCCGCATTTAATGCGACGTGTAGCCGAAGACTTCGTCGAATTTGAAAATCCGTGCTAAGGCAGTTTCCTCTATCCCATGGCTTCATAAAACTGCTTGAGATAGTTCAAACCTATCCTAATTTAGCAACTGTATCCCTTAGTTGCCAGTTAGAAACTGTCCTATCTTTAAAAAAAAACTGAGACCTTAATAGTTTTTTTGCGCAGTTTCGTAAGCACTCAGTTCTTGAACTCCGTCCTTAGACTTTAATGTGGTTTCTGGGAAACCGTACGACTTTGGTTTTACCCTTCACTGACTCTGAACTGTTAGCCTTCTCACCAATTGGCCATATATTCATTTTAGATGGCTCGATGCAGTTGTTGGGCATTGAATGCTGACTCATCGACTTCTAACTCTGAATTGTGAAGAGTCGTATCCTGCATTTAAGTGATTTGCCATCTTTTCAATCGATGCACAAAATCGCCAATAAATACCCCTTTTACGAGGTAGGGAATGCACACAATCCATCCTCTTTCAGAAATCCATAAAACATAAAATTTTCCAAAAATATGTCTTCCTCGTCTTCTTCTTCTCTTTTTTAATCTTTCGAGAGAAACGAGGAAGATTTCTATCCAGAGGAACAAGATTATGGATGAGAAAAGACTTTATGCGCAGTACTGGAGAATTCCAGAAGTTCACAAAGAGGTGGTGGGAAACATGAGGGCGACTGATCTTGAGCGCTTTGTAACCATAACACATAATTCCTTCCATACAGATGTGCTCAAGTTGGTTACCTACAATGCCACTGACTCCGACGAGGAGATCTACTGCAATATCAATGAGGAGGAATTCTTCTTGTCAGCTGATTATTTTGCGAAAGAGTTTGGACTTCCTCGCAGTGGAACGTTGGTTCTACAATATCGATACATGGAGACAGCACCGGAATGGGCAGTTTGGCAAGATTGGAGAGTGTGGGACATTGACTTCCTTCCAACTGTGTCGAGTGGGTTCCTTAAGCTGCGGTACAGGGTGTCCTATGACATCATTAATTAGATGGTGGTATGCAATTCCCCTGATGAAACTGACTTTACGCCGTCTGTCTGGAAAGCAATGATGGCGTTTGAGGATCAAGGTGGAGTGGACTGGGCAAGATTCATCTTCGACCGCCTGAAGAGCGCTTTGCAGAAATTGCCTGAAGTTACTGTCCCCTAGGGCATGCAATTGAGCTGGCTCCTAGAGAAGCGGATCCCATACTTTAAAGAAGGTCCGTCGAATCTGGTTGGATCCTGTAGGGTTTGAGTCTACGATGGACAACACGAGTTGCCATTAATTAAATTCTTGCCAAAGATCGTTCTTAGGGTATCAGGAACAAATTTCAATTAAATAAACCATGCGATCTTGGGCATGCTCCTACAATATTAATTGCAGAGGATGGATTTAGAGAATACCTGATTTCACCATTTGATCTACAGATCTAGATCGGAGCCAATAACGATGAAATAACCTTAGATCTGAGATAGAACGCCGGCGATGGATACTTGTTCCTACAGATCTGATCTTCTGATCTGTTCCCTTGCTCCTTGGAAATCTGGTGAGGATCTTCTACCAAGTTGAATCCGAGATCTGGAGAAAATGATCAATTTCTCCCTTTGGATCGCCTCCGCCACTCTCTCTCAATTTTAAATATACTGAACAGTCACACTTGATCTGATAGAGAGAAGGCCTTTATATAGTGTTAGGGTTTTGAGAAACCTTAACCTTAATGGGCTTGAGCAGTTCATGGGCCAGACCAGGGACCAGATGCAAATAATAAAGTGGGCCCTCTTTATTAATTAATCCTTCCTTGTACAACCCATAACATAACTAATTAATAAAATATTGTTTTAACCTTCACCACGATAACAATGCTGACTCGCCCCTTTATTACCACGTTATTAGGAATGGGTTGCACCAAACTAACATGATCCACATATTTAAGGTTTTAGAAATTCATTAATTAATTTGGCTTATGACAATCAACCACAATTAATTAATCTCTTATTTCATGAGTAATACCACTCACTCCTTTTCACTTATTCCTGAATTAAATAATTCAACCTGCAGGGTTTAGCATAATGAACCTTGTGAGCTCCTCAGGGAACGTCACCATCCTGAAATGGATATGCTTACCTAAACGTCCAGACTAAGCAGGCCACACACAAATTGCCAACACCCAAAATACGAGTATTAGAGTACAAGAAGACTCGCCACCATGGTAAATCAAAGTGTGGTCAATCTGTGTGTGCCCCTTATCCTTCAGTTAGGTTTAAGATCATATGAAGTATGTTAGGGATCTGGCTCATTCATATGTCAATGAGAATGGCACATCCCACTGTTGATCCCATCAATACATAACCATATACCGACACATCAAGTAGCTAGGATAAGCCCACTTATGAACCGATGTGCCCCAGCTTAGACCGACAGCCTATCCAGGGACCGTCTCAGCTGTGATACTGTTTATATCTCGCTAGGTCAAACGACTCATATGATCCTTTGTGATCTCCTACACACCATATGGTCATCCCTATAGGCGAGATATAAGGATATTATGGTTCGTTGTATGTTTGTTTCATCAAACAGCGAGCATTGTTGTAGCAACACATATGAAGACCAATGTACAAAACACTTAATCATATATGCTTTCAGTATACAATCCCAACAATCTCCAACTCATACTTAAAGCATAATACCATTGCTTTATCAAAGTATTAAGTGTGTCTATAGTGTCAATCACTCCCACTGCATTCACGTTACCTCTTGTCACGATTTTTCGTATGATGTGATACCACACATCTTATGTGTTTCACCACCTTGTGAGTTTTGGGTTCCCTTGAGTTTGTCATTGCACCAACATGATCACACTTCCATGTAATTTTATTAGGCAAACTCAGGACACATAGCTCTAGAGGATAACATCGGAGTTATGCTTGCTTCTTGTGAAGCTAATGAAGCTGTGAAAAATTCAGCCTTCATACCAAAACCCGCAACACACTTTTGTGTTGAATTCCCATAACTCCTCCTCCAAGGCCAACACATAGTTAGAGGTCAATTTCCTTTCCTTATGATCCTCCTGGATTTTCGATGCCATTCAACTCACAAGGCTCATTCATTAACCAATAAGCCTATCCAGAGTTGAACTGATATCTGTTTAACATGCTTATAGCATAACAGATATCTAACTTCGTTCATTTACAATATAGAAAGATAACAATCTTTCTTGCTATGAACAACTCACCACAGAATCAATTTAAGCGACTTGAGATAACTGAACATCCTTTTCTTGTGATAACACAAGACCTTAATTCAAAAGATGTTCCAAAATCTCATAAGTCCTACTTCTGAAACTGTTCGGATAACCATCTCTTTATGCCTGACAATATCTCCACTTCATTTCCGAAAGTGAAAATACCATCTGCATAATGTGCAAGGAAAACCACGCTTTCACTGACAGATAACTGGTACATGAAACTTTCATTCTCGATAGGCAATATCGAAACATTTGTTATATGACCTCTAAGCTCCTTTAAGTTCATACTTGAACTACCTTGGCTTCCAGACATGATGCTTTTCACTTTGCAACATATAACTTATCTTGTTGTTGGATGCAGATGTCGTCACCTTTTATCAAGGTACCCGTTTATAAAATACGGATGACGTCATCTATCTTCCAGATATTTAGATTCATATGTGCTGTTATGGTTAAAAGAATTCGAATGGGTTTAATAGTTGCAACCAGTGAGAAAGTCTTGTTGTGAAACATGCCTTACTCACTAACCTAGACACTCAAATATACTAGGTTACCATTCGAGCATTCTTCTTCTAAATCAATCAGTTGCCTATAGCTGGAAAGTTATATGGCAATCACTGATCCTGATATACAACCATAACTTTTACTGATTCATTTCCGAATCCATGACTTGACGTCATTAAACTGCATCGTTTGAGGGATAAGTACGATGTTGATCGTTAAGCTGGGAACAAATCCAGAGACTGTTTCCACGAACTAGTATCATTAAGCCTGTCAAGGCAACCTCCCACTGCAACGATGCTCTTTTTACTTTGTCAGTTAATGGTGCATTAATTTGTGGTTTACCACCTTACACAGGTGACCGTGCAATTGGTATCATACCTTCCAAGGTATGCTCAATATGCCACGGGGTATTTTCTGATGGATTTAAATTGTCTTCTCTAAAACGTTAGAGAAAAATCCCATATTTAGATTCATTGTTTTATCTTATACATCTTTCTTGTATCTAGGATACACAAAGCAACCATCTTTTTCGTTTACATGGAATAGCCCACGAAGCAGTACTAGCTTAAACCTTTCTTCCAACCAATCAGTTTCCTATATCAGCTTAAAAGCCGAATTACCCATCATTGCCCTTTTGACAGAGTCAAGGTCTGCAGGGTATTTGGAACTGATTTAGAAGACACTAGATTAAGCAAACACACAACTACTTTTGGTGCTCTTCCCAAAACGAAAATTTTGGCAAAGTTTGCATAACTTATAAACTTTTGAAGAATCTTAGTTTTACCTAAACTATCCCAATCAAGAAATAATAGGTGTAGATAACTGGGATGCAATCCCTTTGCTCTGCCAGATACTATAAAACCCCATCACCTAAGATATACCATTATGAGTGAACCATAATGTTTTTACGATCTTGTTTAACTTATTCTCTACCTTAGTCTTGAACGCTCTTGATTAAAGCAAGAGACTAAGACTTGTAGTTAACTAGATAAACGATTACAGTATCAATGCCTGTTAAGGCAACTGCGGAAGTAGACTCAAACCAGCAAACCAGAGCACACACGAAATAACCTATAGAGATATAATCGCCTATTAAAAGGCCTGGTTACCATCTTGTACCTCTAAGTAGTTGTCATAAGTACCATTCTTAGGAATACCTGGATTGAATCCATAATTCCATGAATTACTTAAAACTACTTAGACTGATGTAACCTATCTCTATATCTATTCTTTAAATTTGCCTTAGAACACTGGTAGTTTATGTAATCAAGTGTTGGGAAAATATTCCTGAATTACCCTAAGGAGCACAATGTAAAAGGTTTTGTTGGATCAAACCTTAGTAGAAGGTCGATCATTGCTGAACCTTAGCAATGCTTAGCAACTTATGTAATGTCCTGTATAGGGTAAACATCGACTTGTAATAGAATAGGTTGCTTGAAAGAATCTCAGCAGACATCTGAAGGACAAGAAATGAAAAGAAAACCAGTGATAGCAGAATGCTAAGGAGTCAACATCTGATAACACGTCACCAACTGCTAAAGGTGTTAGCAATCCGAAACCAGAGAAGAAGAAGAACATTTGCTGCGCATCAAGACCAGGAGTATGCTGAAAGACATCCAGCATCCCGTTCCAATAAGGGTACAGCAAAGCAAAACTCAACAACGGCTACACCGCTGTTCTAACCAACACGCAAAGAGTAGACCTGTCAGAAGTAGGACGGAAAAGCCTGTACGGAGACAGAAAAGTTGGTAAAAAGCTACCTGCATTCAAGAGGAAAGATCCGTTGTGTCTAAACGGATCTGACGACTCATCCACAAGAAAACAACTATAAAAGGGAAGTCAAAGAAAGATGCAGGAGCTGCTCACTCTCTAACGAAAACATACATACAAAAAGTTTCCAAAAAGAGATAAAAAGCCTGAGAGCAGATCCGTTGAAAGGCATAATACCGAGATATCTAATAGCCTTCAACGTCTTGAGTGTTCCACCACACATCTAACACTCATCTGAGGAATTCTTGAAGGATTCAAGAATCTTCAATCATTGGGATCACTTTCGTTATAGAAAGTATCCAGCAGTCAGTTTCTCGAGAAGAAATTGATTAGTACGGGCACTAAAGCCGAGAATGAACGATAGTTTGGAAGAATCTTTAAAATCTTCCAAACGTGGTAAAAGCGAGTTTTACGAAGGTGCGCCCTAGTGAAACTCTTAGCAATTCGGCTAAGGAGTGGACGTAGATCATTTGATCGAACCAATATAAACCTTGTGTTCTCTTGCTGGTTATTGCTTTATTTCTTGTGAACTACAATAACTTAACCTAGCAACGGAGTTGCTAGAATATAACTGCAAGAAGTAACTTAAGCAAACCGGATTAATAATCTCAAGTTAAGAATAACTCATTTACAAGTAAATGCTTATTTTATTCCGCTGCACTTCGTGTGTATATCTTACTGTTACCACGACGACTCTGATCTCGGGGACCAACAAATGGCATCAGAGTAGGAGGTTGAAAAAATGACTGCTTCTGAGTCGCTGAGGACCTAGATCCTAGTTTTTCCTTGCGTTTCTTGTATCTGTGTCTTACATAGCTCATGTAAAGGCAAAAAGAATCAACATGACGAGTCATGCTCTTCCAAAGTACAACAAGGATGTATTTAAAACCTGGAAAAAGAAGGCCATGATCCAGTTGCGAAGCATTCATCCGGAGATGAGGGACATTCTCACAATTGGTCCTATGGAGATCATGAAGGTTAACACTGCACCCCCTCCACCCGCTGGTGGTCAGCCCAGACCTGAGATGGTGAAGAAACCCTACGAAGAATGGACTCTCGAAGACATGAAGAGAGGCCAGCTGGAGTTTATCGCCATGAAATTAATCATGGATTGTCTACCTCCTCTGATGTCTGTCAAAGCTCTGGACTACAACACATCAAAAGAAATGTGGGATTACGTCTGTGAAGTTTCTCAGGAGACAGAACAAATGAAGCGGAACAAGCTACAAGTCGTTGTGGACAAGTACGAATCCTCCGCCATGGTTCCTGGTGAAACCATTCAGCAGATGGAAGAAAGATTCAACACCATCATAGGAGAACTCAAAAATGTCGGGAAGAAATATGAAAAAGGAGAAATGAACAACAAGATAATATCCAAGCTCTATCCCAGAAGTGATTGGTTGGTCAAAATGACGAGCTTACGCGAAAAGGATTTAAGCAACAGTTCTACCGCTGAAGTGTTCTCTCAACTAAAGGCACATGAATTCATCATTCAGCAGTCGAAGAAGAATGAGGCTGCTATAGAACATCCATGTGCAACGAGTGCTGGAACTCAAGAAGACGTAGCATACTTCGTCAAAAAGGACGCAAATAAATGGAAATCCCCCAGAAAACCATTTTATAACCAGGAGAGATCAACGCCAACAACGCCAACAAAGGAGACTCCATCAACTTCTAACTCGAGCGGTGAAAATCAAAAGATAGAGGAGTTGGAAGAACAGATGAAGAAGATACAAAAAATGATCTTGGAAGCAAAGGTAGAAAAGGATGCTAAGGCAACCTCTATACAACATCCCACTGAGAAGAGGATAAGGACATGTTTTGAATGCAAATCTCCTGATCACTTGAAGCATGACTGTCCAAAAGTAAGTCCAGAAGAAAGAGAACGGTTGCGGCAAAGATTCAAAAGACGAGCAATTCGAGCTGTGACTAAGGTGCTGCTGACGCGGACAGAGGTTCCAGATATTCCTGATAACGAAGAAGAATATTATCCCACTGATGAAGAAGAAGAAGCCCTAATGGTCTTCATGGCAAAAATCATTGAGAATGAAGAACTGCTCGCTAATGCTGAGCAACCTTCAGAATCGGCCCTAGCAGTCGATAATCAAGAGGTAACATCTATAGCTAACACTTCATGCTCAGCACACACTTTTGACTCGGAGAATTCATTCTTGGATTCTGAGGAAGATTATCTTACCAAGCTATCATTAGAACTTTTAAAGGTTTACACCTTGAAAAATGCTATTGTAGAAGATAATTCTTCACTCAAACGAAGAGTCACTAGCCTGACCGATGAGGTCGAAAGACTAAAGTCCAATAGCGAAGAGTTATCGAGACTTAAAACCAAATTTTCTGAACTTTCTGAAGATTTCAAAAAACTTGAAGAAGAAAACCTATTTTTGAAAAACAAAGCCAATGCGAAGTGTGTCTGTGCGTATATGACTAGTCAGGATATCTTGAATAACCTGATAAGCCAACAGAGACGTCACGGTGATCGATCTGGAATTGGGCACAGTAGTCATGACAAAAATGAAACTTCGAGGTTAAAAAGAAATATCACTTTTGTTTCTGTCGGAAAAAATTTGGAGATAGTAAAGATAAGGATACGATAGCTGCTGAATCATCGAATGCTAAGCAGATCGCTCAACAGAATATCAAACAGTCTGCTGATTCCAAGCAGAGTGTCAAGCACTATGCTAGACCTCAGCAAAAGATCAAGCAGAATGTAAGATTTCAGCAGAGCATCACAAGAAATGCTGAATCTCAGCAGAACTCTCAATTCAGGTCTGCTAAGCAAAACTATTCAGCAAACTCAAGGACAAAGGCTGAGGATCATGTTATAAATGCCAGGAAGTCTAATCCTGTCCTTTCTCCAGGAAGATACATTGAGCATCATTCAATGAAATTCCAATACTATCATTACACACCACATAGGAGAAACACCTATGTGAAACCCGAGTCCAGATACATGCATCATCAAAGGACAATGAAGGAAAAAGAGCACAACACACAATCACGTACACATGCAAATCAAAAAGTCGAGAAGGGGAATGAAATGAATCTCAAGGAGAAAACCTTGAAGATCATCAAAATGTGGATTCCGAAAGGAACAATGACCTAAGCTAATCCTTCACGACCCGACTTAAAACTGGGACCTAAATCAACCTAACTGTTCTTGCAGGATCTGGATTCAAGAGCGAAGACGTCAGGCATGTCAAATGAATGGATCCTAGATAGTGGTTGTTCAGCGCACAGGACGGGAGACGAAGCTCTATTCTCAGATATTCAAAAATCTTATGGTCCATCTGTCGTGTTCGGAAATAATAGCTAGGGGAGAGTACTTGGCAGAGGATGCATAGAGCGCAATGGACTCAGGATTGTCAACGTATCTCTTGTATCAAACCTCAAGCATAATTTACTCAGCATAAGTCAACTATGCGAGAACGGGTACACAGTATCTTTTATACATTCAGGGTGTTCTATAGCTGACAATGCTATAGGAGAAATAAAGCTTCAAGGAATCCGGAAGGGAGGTCTTTATGTGGTCGATTGGCAAAGTGGTCAACAACATTCATGCTTTCTAGCACTAAACAAAGAAGAAACCACATGGCTATGGCATAAAAGGTTAAATCATCTGAATTTTAAAACCATTAACCATATAGCCAGAAATGGGCTTGTCGCAGGTCTACTTGATGACATCACATTTTGGAAAGAAGGAATATGCAAAGCCTGCCAACAAGGAAAGCAGACCAAAGCCTCATTCCACTCCAATCCAAAGAAAAATACATCAAGCAGAATACTTGAATTATTGCACATGGATTTATTTGGACCTGTCACTCCTCCCTCTGTAAGTAAAAGAATATATACTCTTGTGCTAATTGATGACTTTTCTAGGTACACATGGGTTCGTTTGCTTAAAGCCAAAGATGAGGTTAAGATCATCTTACCCGAACTAATTCTTAAAGAAAAAAATAGTAAAGAGGTTACTGTGAAAAGGATTCGATCTGATAATGGAACCGAGTTTTGCAATGGAATCCTCATAGATTTCTGCGCAGAAGATGGAATTAATCATGAGAGGTCCACTGCTAGGACCCCGCAGCAGAATGGTCTAGCAGAAAGGAGGAATCGTACATTGAAAGAAGCAGTGCGAATGCTTGCTGATGCTAACTTACCTGCTAAATATTGGGGAGAAGCGGTCATGACAGCCTGTTATACACAGAACAAAAGTTCGATTAACGGACGATTCAACAAGACTCCCTATGAAGTATACAACGGTCGTAAGCCTAATTTAGATTATCTACGTGCTTTTGGTGCGACATGTTATATTTATAATAATGGAAAGTCGAAACTTAACACTTTTTCACCTAAGTCAGATGAGGGTGTACTTCTTGGATATGGTCACCCCACTAACAAAAGTTACAGAGTGTTAAATAAGACTATTGGAATTGTGGAAATAACATGAAATGTTATATTTGATGAATCTACTTTAGTGCGCAGAGCTGTAAAAGAGACGAAGGATATCAATCATGAGACTAATGACGTCAATGGTCAATCAATTCTGAATTCTTTTGAGAACCTACAGATTGACCCGACTAAGTCTATGAATGATTGTAATCCACTTCAGACGCGCTCAACCGGTGATCAAACCGCTGACCAGGCCAATGATGCCAACGATCATGCTGAGGCCAATCCTCAAAAGGATATCTTTACTCTGCTAGATGATTCAGATGAGGAGACTTCAAATTCTCCTACCGGTGCTTAAGGAGTAAATGCTTCTGAAGACCTTGGAATAGGAGATGCTGAGTTACCAACTGCTGAGATACTTGCTGAAGAAGACGGTCCAGATTATGATATTCTTATAGCAGAAGCTCCAGTTGCTAAGGAACCTCTACCTCGAAAGAACAAATCATCAACTATCCAAATGCTGAAGATCAAGCGAATGATGTAGAGCATTCTGACAATCAAGACGGAGAAGGAAATGCTGAAGAACCAATCAGACCAGCATGGCTGCGTGCTCACGCTCTAGAAGATATTCTTGGAGATATTAATGATCCTGTTCTCACAAGACAAGAGTCCGCAATGTTTTCTTGCTACCTTTTAAGTGAAGAACCAACTAAAGTTGAGGATGCTTTACGTGATCCAGACTGGGTAAATGCTATGCAAGAGGAGCTTGCTGAATTCTCTCGCAATCTTGAATGGGATCTGGTAGATAGACCAAAACATCAGAATGTTATAGGCACCAAATGCACCAAATGAGTATTCAATAATAAGAAGAACGAATCAGGCGTGGTGGTGAGGAATAAAGCACGTCTTGTAGCCAAAGGATACAAACAGTGTGAAGGTATTGACTATGATGAGACGTTTGCTCCAGTTGCCAGATTGGAAGCAATCAGATTATTTCTTGCTTATGCTGCACACCATGAATTCTCAGTCATGCAAATGGACATCAAAAGCGCATTCCTCAATGGCGAACTTAAAGAAGAAGTCTATGTTGAGCAACCTCCAGGGTTTGAAAATGGAAATCAAGTCTATAAGCTGAGAAAAGCCTTGTATGGATTAAAGCAAGCACCACGAGCATGGTATGGAACTCTATCTAAGTTCTTGCTCGACAATGGTTTCAAAAAGGGAAGGACTGATCAAACACTCTTCCATATTAAGGATAAAGGAAGCATCCTACTTGTACATATCTACGTTGATGACATCATTTTTGGCTCAAAGAATCAAGATCTCTGTGACAAATTTTCCAAGCTGATGATGAGCAATTTCCAAATGAGTATGATGGGAAAGATGTCCTATTTTCTTAGACTTCAAGTTCAACAATCCAATGAAGGAATTTTCATTCACCAAAGAAAGTACACACGGGATTTGATTGCTAAGTATTGCCCAGAGAAAACCAAGAGACTAAGGATTCCCATCAGCAACGCGTGCATAGAAGATCTCGAGAAAGAAGGAGAAGCAGTGAATCCCACCTTATATCGAGAGATCATCGGATCTCTACTATATCTTACAGCCAACAGACCCGATATATCATATGCTGTGGGACTCTGTGCTAGGTATCAATCTCAACCAAACAAAACACACCTAGATACAGCAAGGCGAATTATCAGATATTTGAAGTGCACAGAAGGCCTAGGAATTTGGTATCCAAGAGCCAACAGTTTAACTCTGAGTGGTTATTTGGATTCTGATTTCGGAGGATGCAAGATTGACAGAAAAAGCACAAGCAGAACATGTCAATTCCTTGGACACAAATTGATTAGCTGGTTCAACAAAAAGTAGCACTCGGTAGCAACATCAACCACCGAAGCAGAGTATGTCGCGGCTGCTAGTTGTTGTCAGCAAATTTTGTGGATTCGACAACAACTTCAGGACTATGACATTCTTCCAGAATGTGTACCAATCTTCTGTGATAACAACAGTGCTATGTGCATCACAAAGAATCCAGTACATCACTCCAGAACCAAACACATTGATATACGACATCATTTTATTCGTGATCATCAAGAAAAGAAGGATATTGACATTCAGCGTATATGCACGAAGGATCAAATAGCAGACATCTTTACTAAACCTCTAGCAGAATCAAGATTCAAAGAATTATGTATCAAATTGGGAATGATGGAGTTAGATGCTGCTGTCGATGAATGAGATGCTGTCCTCACTTTTTCCTATCTACGAGGATTTCTCTTTATAAGCATCAGGATGATATGAAAGTCTCTGCTAAATGGAGTATGCTAAGATAAGGGGAAATATCGATAACATTTCTCTAAGCAATCAACAGATAGATTGAATCTGCTCAGCAGATCATGGAACATGAAGACAAAATCTATCTTATGTCATGAAGATATGCCAAAGATCATTATGTTACACAACCATTCTTCACTAAAACAGACTTGGATTACAAAAGGAGGAACTTGATTAAATTTTTCAAAAGGAAGGGAGATTACAACAACAGTCAAAAGAAAAACATAAATCTACTACAGGATTCCTTATGTTTTCAGATGGGTGAGACTGGCTTGCAAGGATAGAAATCAGCTCCTTGAAGGTTGGATGGAGCGTCAGCAATTTTTGGGACGTACTTCTCCATCAACCAGCTCAGCTGCATTCCATTCCGCAGTGGCACAAAAGGATGAAGCTTGATGCTTTCCCAGACATTCTTGAAAAAGAATCCGGCCCAGTCCACAGAAGCAGCATCATCCATGGCCATCATCACCTGCCAAACAGTCCTAGAGAAGCAGAGGTCATAAATCCCTCTCCAAGCAGAATACCATGGGCAATGCGAAACATCACCCAGTAAGAAGTCTGGAGACCATAGGCTGGAATGTCAGGGCTAAACTCAAAACGAGGAGAATGACGCCACTTCTCACATGCCACCCATTCAGGCGCCACCTCCTCAGCAAGATAGCTCTCCACAGACAAAGGACCTCGAGGAAGCCCAAAATCCACTGCAAAAGTATCAGGGGTCCACCGGACAAGCTTTCCAAGGAACACCCCAAATATTGCACCTGACTCAACATGGCAATCACCAAGGAACTCCCTCAACCCTTCCTGAAAGCGATGAGGAGTGGCACATGCAAATTGAGAGAGTCCCCCCCACTGCAACGGAGACATAATCTTCACTGCCACATCACAGTCATCCAGAAAATATCTATCCAGACCCGGCTCATCCAAGATCAGGTTACGTCTGATATCTAAGGTTCTTGGAGGAGAATCCATACGTGGAGAAGGGAACTTGAATCTTTTACGGAAAGGAAGGTTGGAAATACGAGTCAAGTAAGGATGGAAGTTGTATGATCTCGAGCGGAGGCATTTATAGAGGATTTGCCAATTATGACGAGAGGAAAGAGAAAAATCTGTCTGAAGATTACAATGATTCGTCTCTTGGAATACGAAACATCGCGAGTAAAGGAATCGACATGTATGCATGGAAAGTCAAATCATTTCAGCAATATTAAGTGAGAAATATTTAAAGGTTCGAGGATTTCAACATCATTACACTTTTTGAACAAAATCCTCAGAAACTCAGCAGACCTTCGAAAGATGCTGACGAATCTCGTGCAAGGTTAGCAAATCATTTTGTGCATTTGGGTGCTGAGGCTTACTACTACAAATCAGCATCCATGGACGGCTGCTAATTCAAAATCAACTACATATCCGAAATCGAGGCGGGATGACTCAAAATTTAAACTTGATGGGACTCGATAAGGCGTAATTAATGAACGCAAATGGCGGCATCAACTGAGGAGACGCCACGTCAGGAACACTTGAGTATTTATTGAAGCATGGGACACCATATGGAAAGACGTGTTTTTTATGAACCGTTGATCTAACCCCTCTCAGTATTTATCCCAACCGTTAGATCTCACAATCAAAAATTTAACCGTATTGCGTTCTAATTACTATTCATTCTATCTCCTTCGAAATTCAGAACATAATTCCCAAAACCAAAATCTCCAATTTCTTCAAGATTACTCCAAATTCTTTCTCAAGATATGGCCTCCAACCCCAAGGCCTCATCATCTCAGAAACCCACTTCCCATAACCATCAATCTGAGTCCAGTGAACCCTGTCTCTTCAATTTTCCACCAAACTCTGAAGAACCCCTGCATGCGCGACATGCACCTGGTTTTACAGGCATTCTTAAGAAGGAAGATGTTGACGATTCAATACCATATGGTCAATTAGTTATGATGGCTCGAAAGAAAACACAGAGCGGGCACACAAAAGAGCAAAGGCGATTAGCTCAAATCTTGAAGGATGGCATACTGTACATGCATCTTGCTGCAGAACATATCCCGGATTGGCTAATGGATATCCTTGATAGCGAACAGGTAATTCGATACTTATCCGCTGAACCGGTACATTTTCATTCGCATATGGTATCTGAATTCTATGCCAGAGCAGTATTGAGTAAGGATGGGAAATCGTTCAAAACCTGTGTTTATGGAACCATAATCGAAGTAAATGCCAATGTACTTGCTAAGACCTTTGGTCTTCGAAATGAGGGGGAACATATATCTCAATACAAAGTAGCAGATTATGATGAGATGGAACGACGCCAGAATTTGTTGAAGAAATCTGGCCAATTGAAGGATAGGAAAGGACAACCAATCACCTTCAAGGCGGCCACCCCCATTAACGCCCTAAAAGACGAGTACAAAACTCTTGCTGAATTGGTCATCAAGATGTTTCAATGTGATGCTGGATCATATTCTGAATTATCTGCGAAAAAGTACGCTGTCATGATGGCTCTCACAGACAGAGTGAAGGGCAATTGGGCAGAATTTTTCTTCGAACGATGGGCAGAGCATGCTAAGAAGAATGATCACATGTCCGTCGATGGAACATTCTCATCGAATGTTAACTTTTGGTTGAAAATAAGCAAGTTTCTGGAGTTAGTCATGCACCCCACGAAGATTGATCAAGGTGTGAAGCTCCTTCACACAGATTTCATTCCAGCAACAAGGAAGGAAGCCAATCCTCTTGACTTCAAGAAACCAAAGAAATTGACTGGCAAGTCCAATGTCGACAAGGACAAACCTATCTCAGACGAGGAAGTCGACGAAAGCTCACTTGGATATCAGGTGCTGCAGGCGGCATCACCTGTCACTACTGAAGAAATAGCGGTATTAACTAAGAATGTTGAAACAGAACAATGCTTTCAACAACTTGATGATATTGTAACCCTCGATGATATACCTACCGAGAAAATAGAAGAGATTATGGAGAAGAAAGCAGCGGAACAGCCACCGCTTGTACTTGGTCAACTTGCCCTTCCAATCTCATCTGAACAACAAACAAAAGTTGTGCCAACAGAAAAGAGGATATATACTCGTCAACGGCTGTTCAAAACTGCTGAACTTCAGGATCTCGATGATGCAAAAAAGAAAGCATTTGCTGATCAAAGTGCTACTACTGAAAAGAAGATTGACCCACCTTTGTCCTCTAAAAGCTTTAAGGAACGTGTCAAAGGCGTTCGTGAAATTAAGAGGAAGCAGAACGATGAAAAGAGGGCACAAGAGATGAAAGCATTTAGAAAGGATATTGAAAGAATCACGTTTGAAGGAAGAGATTTGAACTTCGAAAAGGTCAAGCAATCTCACGATGAGTGGGAGGCTCAAAAGAAGATGGTTAGTTCAACATCAAACAAGGACCCTGCTGAGGAATTGAGCAGAACAACAAAGAAAGGAAAAACAACAGCAGAGCCTACTCAGAAAGGGAAAGAAGTGGAAATCCTTGTGGAAGTCACCCAATCCACCAAAATAACAGAAGAAGAGGACGGGATGACTGACGCTAAGCTGATCACGATGATCCACTCTGGAGCCTTCAATATAAAGGAACAATCCAAAGGCAAACAAGTACAGACTCGTGAGGCAACCAACGAAGGCAATAGCTTAAGGAGGGACGAACCGTACAAAGCAACATATATTATATCTCCCAAAGATAAGGACATAGGGTCATCCGGAACCACAACAGAACTTATGGACATCAACGTGTCTGCTAAGGAATCAGCTACTGAATAAAAGGTTGTTGACTCTGCTAAGGAATCAGCTACTGAAGAAAAGGTTGTTGACTCTGCTAAGGAACCAACTACTGAGGAAAAGAATGTTGAATCTGGGAAAGAATCCGCTACTGAGGAGAAGCTTGTTGAATCCACAAAGGAGTCACCTGCTGAAGCCACGACTCAAACAATTATTGAGGAGTCTACTACAGATGAAGAAACTATGCTGGACATTGCTCAAGGAGTCCATGTTGCTGAGGAGACAACAGCCGCTGCTGCTATTGAGGAACAAGAAGATGATACAATAGAGCAAGAGGTCTCATCTGCTGGATTTCTGGATGAATCCACTTGCTCATCAGAATCCACTTCAGAAGGAGAATCTACTGAGGTATTTGATGCCAAGACCCTAAGACAATTCCCCACCTTGAAGAACAAACAACTAAGGATCCTATTTCATGGTCTTCCTGGGAAACTCTTCCACTCGAAAAGGGTAGCTCAGTGGTGCGCCTCTATCTCACTTGACGATGATTCGAATGCCGATCTCCGAGATTGGAGTGATGAAATCCTAGCGTTTGTAGATCAAGAGGTCAATAGAGACATTGTCGGGGTCTTCTATGTTGAAATTGATGAAGGATCAGAAGAAGGAAAAGTGCTTGGACGACAATTCCGACGATGGAAAACATATGATTACATTGTGCATGAACTCTGTCTCGAAGAACGGATGATTACTATTGCAAGGCAAGGTCTAAATTTCTGGCGTTCTAAAGAATTATGGGCCAACGAATGGATGGATCAGCCCCCTTGCACGAAGCAATTTACAGATCGACAAGGGATTGCAAGACTACAGGCCATCTGTGCCCACCAAAAATACTTTGCATCCCATTCACTGCCACGATCTCAGTTTGCGCCAGATCAGAAATCTCTAGCTCATATGCAACTAACCAAATGACAAAAGGCTGCAATGGATGCTTATCAGAAAAGAAAAGCGGCTTATGAAGAGAAAGTGCGAATTAGGAGCCTGGAACTAGCAGCTCTTGAACAAGCAAAGGAAGAAGAGGCTAAGGACAGGATCATCTTAAAATGATCAATTTTCAGAAAGACTATACTCGAGCTGCTGCCTTACTTCAAGCCTCTGAGACTCAAGGTTCTGCCTCCAATTACGATCGAAATGTTGTGAGTGATTCAATGGAAATAGATACCCATGTGGTCGCTGAAGCTACCACCCAATCGATTGAAGTCACTGTCCCAGAGTCTGCACTCATAACAATGGGAGGACAAGTCGATGAACATACAACCAGGGCAACCTGTAATGAAATGGTCGTTTCCGACGCTCCTATTGCCGCTGAACCAGTGCAAGTAAGTTTTCAGTCTCTTGTCAACATACTCCACAACGCACTACATCAACGCGATATCCAGCAAGCCAGATTCAATGAAGAAGTTCTAAGAGAGGTTGCTGATGTACGAGGAGCAATCTCTGAAGTTAAAACCTTTGTCTCTGAGGTCCAGCAAAAGGTTGGTCAAGTTACTGATAAGATCTCATATGTGGAAGAAACCGTCTCTACGGTACAGACAAATGTGGTAACTCTCAGCCTGATCTTGCTGCCCACAAGACATTCACCACCTCTGTTTTGGATGCGCTCAAAAAGGAGGAAGAAAGAAGGATTACTGAAGAAGCAAGGGTAAAAGCCGAGGAAGCTGAATTGATGAGAAAAGAAAAAGAGTTTGAACGAGCAATGATGGAAAGAAGAATGAAGTTAGAAGAACAACAAAAAGCAGAACAACGAGCTCGCATCGAGCAAATGGAGAAACTCTTAGCTATGACAACAAGGAAGGTGGAATCCCTTGAGAAGACAAAACCTCCACCAGACGCACAGAACTAAGGTCTCTCCTATCTGACATGTTCTTATACATTTTTTTTTGCATGATTCTGAACTGATTTCACCAAACCTGTAATGACTAAACCATATATGAAATCATCAGAATCATGAAAAAATCTTATTGTCTAAATTCTGATTTTTCGAGTGCGTACAATGATTAAAATACACTCTTTGTGTATTCAACGAAGTAGAATCTGGAAGATAAGCCAAGAATGTTTGAAAGTTTGCTGAATGATTTAATTCTTTCGCTAAGAACTTAAAGCAAGTAAGATTCTGAGATAGATTGTCTAGAAATTTCCTGAATTACCCTTAGGAGCACAATGTAAAAGGTTTTGTTGGATCAAACCTTAGTAGAAGGTCGATCATTGCTGAACCTTAGCATAGCTTAGCAACTTATGTAATGTCATGTATAGGGTAAACATCGAGTTGTAATAGAATAGGTTGCTTGAAAGAATCTCAGCAGACATCAGAAGGACAAGAAAGGAAAAGAAAACCAGTGATAGCAGAATGCTGAGGAGTCAGCATCTGATAACACATCACCAACTGCTAAAGGTGTTAGCAATCCGAAACCAGAGAAGAAGAAGAACATTTGCTGCGCATCAAGACCAGGAGTATGCTGACAGACATCCAGCATCCCGTTCCAATAAGGGTACAGCAAAGCAAAACTCAACAACGGCTACACCGCTATTCTGACCAACACGCAAAGAGTAGACCTGTCAGAAGTAGGACGGAAAAGCCTGTACGGAGACAGAAAAGTTGGTAAAAAGCTACCTGCATTTAAGAGGAAAGATCTGTTGTGTCTAAACGGATCTGACGACTCATCCACAAGAAAACAACTATAAAACGGAAGTCAAAGGAACATGCAGGAGCTGCTCACTCTCTAACGCAAACATACGTACAAAAAGTTTCCAAAAAGAGACAAAAGCCCTGAGAGCTGTTCAGTTGAAAGACATAATACCGAGATATCTAAAAGCCTTCAACGTCTTGAGTGTTCCACCACACATCTGACACTCATTTGAGGAATTCTTGAAGGATTCAAGAATCTTCAATCATTGGGATCACTTTTGTTATAGAAAGTATCCAGCAGTCAGTTTCGCGAGAAGAAATTGATTAGTACGGGCACGAAAGCCGAGAATGAAGGATAGTTCGGAAGAATCTTTAAAATATTCCACACGTGGTAAAAGCGAGTTTTATGAAGGTGCGCCCTTGACTCAGCTGGAGCCACACCTGAATGGTTCGGAGTATCGGAAGATAGCCATGGAGCAGACAGACCAGACGACGACTGCTTGCTTTACAGGGAAGGCAACTCTTTGTACACCGTATACTTTCTTAGTGAAACTCTTAGCGATTCGGCTAAGGAGTGGACGTAGATCATTTGATCGAACCACTATAAACCTTGTGTTCTCTTGCTGGTTACTGCTTTATTACTTGTGAACTACAATAACTTAACCTAGCAACGGAGTTGCTAGAATATAACTGCATGAAGTAACTTAAGCAAACCAGATTAATAATCTCTAGTCAAGAATAATTCATTTACAAGTAAACGCTAATTTTATTCTGCTGCACTTCGTGTGTATATCTTACTGTTACCACGACGACTCTGATCTCGGGGACCAACATCATGTAATGAAGAGACAACCATCTATAATAGAAAACACTGTTATTCATCATGATAGAAAAACTCTATCTGAATAACTGATAATCCATAGATGAAAATTGTTTATCAAAACAAAACCAATATCTCTTCAAATGATCATGAATTAAAACAGAGTTTTAACATAAAATTAAAGCAAATAACTCCAACAGCTTGAGAACGATCTCTAACATCTTCCTTGGTGTTGGTAGTCCCGTCATCCTGAATCCCTATCATCAGATTGATTCTCTGCACAGCGCAGCCAAAAACATGATTAGTATTCACAGTAGCCACTACTCACAAGGAGTAGAAAACTGATACTAAACATGATGACGTACCTTGTCCATTGGAGTTAACACCTAGAAAATTTGCTTTCCAGTGTCCCATCTTGCCACAGTGGTAACACTTGCCCTTTCCTTTAACTTTCCCAACCTTTTTCTTTGGAGCATAAACTCCATTGTTCCCACGAGCAGTTTTATTGTTCTTATTCCTAGCCGTTCTCTTAAGTTTTGCTCGTTTAGGAGCAGCAGATCGGCTACCGGAAGAAACTAAAACTGCTTTCTCGGGTTCCATCAGGGACTGTGCTGCCATCAAGTCACTGAGTAACTCATTAAGAATATACTCCTTCTTGTTCATCACAACATTCAACCTGAAGTTTTCAAAGGACTTGGGAAGAGAGTTTAGTATGATATTGACTTGGGCTTCCACGTCAATACCACCATCATGCAACGTTAGTTCATCCATGAGGTGAGTCATGGCAACCACGTGCTCTCTCACTGAACTGCCTTCAGACATTTTCTTACTCACAATCTCCTTCATGAGATTGAATCTGACAGTTATGTCCGTCTCCCCATAAGTCGCTGCTAGATTATCCATAATCTTACAGGCCTTATCATAATGTTGATGCTGCAGCTGCAGTACCTTACTCATAGTGGTCCTCATGTAACATTTCACTACATTATTAGACTTGATCCACTTATTCTAAGACTGCTGCCGCTCGGCAGTAGCATCAGCAGCTGGGACTGGCGGACAAGGATCAATAAGGACAAACTTGTGTTCTTCCGCAACAAGGATATAATCCAAATTACGTTTTCATTCTAGGAAATTCGGACCATTGAGAGGATTTTAAGCGAGGATATTAATGACATTATTCATAGACATATCTGAAAACAAATAAGCGAATTAAAGTAAGCACATACTACGAACAATTGAAACAAATATGCATAGAACCTTTAGATAAAACAATGCAATTTGCTTCCTCCAATTGCCCAAGCTAATTCATCGCAAGCTACCCGAGTAGACCGTTTATGATGAACGCTCAACCAGATCAAATGACCCTTTAATTTCTTAACATGCTAGGTATCTTTAGCAAAAGAAATTAATATTGGAGATCTTAAGACCATGTTCACCTATCCGGAGCAGGGACATCTCAAAAGAGTTATACTCCAGGTAACATCTAAGCCAAAATAAACCACAATCCTAACTCCGGATGTTAAATGGCGATTTGGCATACGTACTCGACCCATACCGCATGCCCTTTATATCCTTTGTTATCCCACTTAGATTAATCTTGGAGACCAGTAAAAGTTGTCTCAATGCAAGCTACCCGAGTAGACCGTTTGCTTAGAGGCTCCTACTTCTCATCTTAAAATAAGTGTTTTATTTGGAAACCTCATCGCATTGGAACTGGTGAGGAACCCCTAACGTAAGCTACCCGACTATACCGTTAACGCTTCGAGATGCCTCACTTCCAATGAGAAGTCGTATTTGTGGAGGTCTAATGATTTTGGTTAGAAAAGAACCAAAATCCAGCTTAGTATTTTAATTTCTATAGGTTTCATGCGCACACATTATTTTATGTTCCCATAAATCATGTCACATCTAAAATTCCATCATAAATTAATATGATCCCGAAATTTATAGACATAATTTAAAACATAAAATAAATCACATAAGACATGCTCAAAATTCAAATTGCAACATGCTTATAAAAGTAAATAGTTAGAGCAAATAATCATGCTTCCTATTATTTACTAATGCGCACAAAATAAATCACATCAATACGAGAATAAATAAATAAACAAATAAATTCTCGTGGCCCCTCAGATGCGATTACAACTGAAATAAATTAAATCAAACTATTACAAGATTTAATTCCAATACAGATCTTCAAACTGGGCCTCTGTTGGACTGGAAATCTGATTTGAATTGATTTAACAATTGGGCTTCAAAGTAGGGTTTCTGGCCCAAACAGCAGCCAAACCCTAATTTTAAGAACTGCGCGCCGCCTCCGGGCATAGAAGCCTGATTTTTGGCCCGGGCTGAATACCCTAGGGTTTGGAAACCCTAGTATCAGCACAGCCGCCAGCCACCAATGTAGCACGCCGGCGCTGCCTTTGCGGCCGGACCTCGCGCAGCCCACACACGTGCATGCTGCCACCACCACCGACCGTCGCAGCAGGAGTCATCGCCAGAGCAGTCGCACGAACCAGAAGCAGCCGTTGCAACCGCCGCGCGCGCACAGGCCTCGCGAGCGCCTCCTGCCGACAACCCCGTCGCCTGCCTATCGCCGCAACCTCCGACGCTGCTCGCGCCCGCCGACTCTACCATCTCTGGCACCTCGTGCATCTCCCTTCAAAAGAAGACTGCAGCACACATAAGGCATGACCCGAGGAGGTGCGCACAGAGCCGTGTACGCGCGCGCGCAGTGGGAGAACCCGTACGCCGCTGCCAGCCCTGTACCGCCCATCTCCGGTGCTCAGCCGCCTCCCGCGCGTCGCTGCCTGGCCAGATCTGGGAGCTCGCCAGGTTCGCGAGCAGCAGCTGCGAGTTGGGCGCGGCCCAGCCGCAGAGAAAAGCCCTGCCGCCGCCACCCACCGTGGCCGTCGCCGCCATTGGCCATGGTCGCCGCCACCAGCAGCGCAGCCTCCGGCGAGATCTGCTCCAGGGCTGAAACCTAGTTCTTGTCGCTTTCTCAGTTCTTCGTTCTTCGAATCTCGTTCTTCTGGATTTCAATTTTACAGGTTTTAGAAAAATAGAAAACACATAAAATTGATCTAGATCTATTACATGATTTTCCCTATTAAATCTAACCACATATTTTCTCGTGGTGAAAAACAAATCCAAAAATGAGAAGGCCACGAGAACAAAATCATCCACGACAATTTAAATCTGTCCATGAACATACATATTTATTTAATTTTAACCTATCAAAGATAGAGCCTAAGAACATCAACCTGGCTTTGATACCAATTGTATGATTTGAGTCTACGATGCACAAGTTGCCATTAATTAAATTCTTGCCAAGGATCGTTCTTAGGGTACCAGGAACAAATTTCAATTAAATAAACCTTGCGATCCTAGGCATGCTCCTACAATATTAATTGCAGAGGATGGATTTAGAGAATACCTGATTTCACCGTTTGATCTACAGATCTAGATCGGAGCCAATAACGATGAAATAACCTTAGATCTAAGATAGAACGCCGGCGATAGATAGTTGTTCCTACAGATCTGATGTTCTGATCTGTTCCCTTGCTTCTTGGAAATTTGGTGAGGATTATCTACCAAGTTGAATCCGAGATCTAGAGAAAACGATCAATTTCTCCCTCAAAATCACCGTCGCCACTCTCTCTCAATTTTCAATATACTGAACAGTCTCACTTGATCTGATAGAGAGAAGGCCTTTATATAGTGTTAGGGTTTTGAGAAACCCTAACCCTAATGGGCCAGACGAGGGACCAGATGCAAATAATGAAATGGGCCCTCTTTATTAATTAATCCTTCCTTGTTCAACCCAGAACATAATTAATTAATAAAACATTGTTTTAACCTTCACCACGGTAACAATGCTGACTCGCCCCTTTATTACCACGTTATTAGGAATGGGTTGCACCAAACTAACATGATCCACATATTTAAGGTTTTAGACATTCATTAATTAATTTGGCTTATGACAATCAGCCACAATTAATTAATCTCTTATTTCCTGAGTAATACCACTCACTCCTTTTCACTTATGCCTGAATTAAATAATTCAACCTGCAGGGTTTAGCATAATGAACCTTGTGAGCTCCTCAGGGAACGTCACTATCCTGAAACGGATATGCTTGCCTAAACGTCCAGACTAAGCAGGCCACACACAAATTGCCAACACCCAAAATACGAGTATTAGAGTACAAGAAGACTCGCCACCATGGTAAATCAAAGTGTGGTCAATCTGTATGTGCCCCTTATCCTTCAGTTAGGTTTAAGATCATAGGAAGTATGTCAGGGATCTGGCTCATTCATATGTCAATGAGAATGGCACATCCTACTGTTGATCCCATCAATACATAACCATGTACTGACACATCAAGTAGCTAGGATAAGCCCGCTTATGAACCGATGTGCCGCAGCTTAGACCGACAGCCTATCCAGGGACCGTCTCAGCTATGATACTGTTTATATCTCGCTAGGTCAAACGACTCATATGATCCTTTGTGATCTCCTACACACCATATGGTCATCCCTATAGGCGAGATATAAGGATATTACGGTTCGTTGTATGTTTGTTTCATCAAACAGCGAGCATTGTTGTAGCAACACATATGAAGACCAGTGTACAAAACACTTAATCATATATGCTTTCAGTATACGATCCCAACAGATCCGACTACTACCCCTCCAGATGGATGTCCACCAGCTGACTACCTCCATAATAACACTTTATGAATTTATGTAACCTCCTTCTATTTTTCTTGAACGTTGTATCACTCTTCTTCTCTAATGAATGTAAATAATCATTTTCCATTTGACTTCAATTTTGAGCAAACTGTTCTACAATTAAGCACAACTAACATAATTAACATGCCAAACAGTTTTACACTGCTCAGTTTAGCAGAATCGCTCCGATCAGTTCTCGTCTCTTTCCTTCGAGATTTCATCAAACTCGAGAAGACCTAGTTTGATGCACAACTCTTTGAAACGAGCCTCAGGTAGCGGTTTAGTGAAGATATCCGCTAACTGGTCCTCCATCCTTATGTATTCCACCGAGATATCCTCTTTCTCAACATGATCTCGAATTATATGATGACGAATATCAATATGCTTCATCCTAGTGTGTAGAACTGGATTCTTCGAAATACAAATTGAACTGTTGTTGACACAGTAAATAGGAACACATCCAGTTTCTACCCCATAATCCTTAAGCTGCTGCTTTATCCAAAGCGCTTGAGCACAACAGCTGGCAGCTGCTAAATATTCAGCCTCAGTGGTTGACGTAGCCACCGAATGCTGCTTCTTGTTGAACCAGTTGATCAGTTTGTTACTAAAAACTGAGAGGTTACACTTGTGCTTTTTCGATCAATTTCGCAGCCTCCAAAATCTGAATCCGAGAATTCATTCAGCATGATTTCATCAGTTTTGGGATACCAAATACCTAAAGACTCAGTCTTCTTGAGATATCTGATCGTTGTAAAATTCTACAGTCTAATTGCAGTTACAGCGAAAAATAAATTTATAAAGAACCCCAAGGTTATCGAATCCAACGGATTGTGTAACAAAATTATTTCATATACTAGTCATAATTCTAGAATCTATTGTTTGAGTTATCAGAAATCAGGGGTTTTGAGTTTTGGAATTCAAAGAAAACAGTACGGGAATTTAAAGAGTTTTAAAAGCAGATTTAAAGAGACACAGATCCTAGGGCGAACTATCAATCAAAACACATATCAATTAATTAACTTGCATTGGTGGGAAATCATAAAATACTATAATTTCTTGGTCAGACAATTATAGCCTAGATTATTAGCATGTGAATGTATATGCTTTGTCAGCCTTAATAACACAATACTAATCAATCTTTTATAATTCCTCAGATTAACCCTACAATTATTATCTTCCCCTAGGACATATATTCTAACTGTATTCGGAATCCTTTTCCTATTATCAATTTTCACTTTTCAGTCCTTCAATCAATAACTGTAAACCTAGAATTAATTCTATCTCTCGATCTAATTAATTCTAAATACTAACAATTCAAACTGGAATTCAAAACCATGCAATCATTGTTAATCAATTAAATATGCATAACATTGATATTCGTTGCCCTAGAACCCGCTAGCGTTTCTAGCCACTCATCGCAAATAGAAAACCAAAACAAAACATATTATTAAAGTGCATAAAAATAACTTACAAGAAAATAAAGAAAGCTGAATGATTCTAAAGTTCCAAGGTTGCCAAAATATGATAAAGGATGATATATGGTGAGAATAGGTGAAGATTGGTGAATAAAACTCGAATTTAAGGACTATTTATAGTGGGGGGTGTGTATCCTATCATATCTAGGGTTGAAAATCCAATTTGATTCGAATTTGAGCAATTTTTGCCAAATTCCCGTCGACTTCAATCGAGGTGGATCAGCGTCGCTCGACGCGCGTGTTTTCCACCTCAGTCAATGTCGACTCTCACGTCGGTCGAACTCAAACTGCTCGGTCTCACAGTTTTGGCCATAACTTTTACTCCCAAACTCCGATTGACCCGATTCCAGTTGCATTGGAAAGATAATTCGAAGATATATCCTATAACATGTGCCAATAGCCCGAATTCTTTTTTGGAGAAACGCTTCACTGCTACTCTTGCACGTTACTGCTTTCGGAACGGTTTTCCAGTGAATTTAATCCTTAATCCTGCAAAAACGCACCATGAAACACCACATATAATAAACTCATGCATGAAATATATATATTAAATTAAGAAAACTACATAAACTAGTATGAAATACTATAGATAAGTGAGTGAAATTATGAACTTATCAATTTCTCACAATCCTCTTACCTGCTTCCATGTGGGACTTCTTAGGATTCGCCTGGAATCTTGCGCACACTCCCACAACATTAGAAATATCGGGTCTACTGGTAGTTAGATACAGTTGTGATCCAATAATCCCTCGATAAGCAAGGCAATTTGCTTAATCGCTCTGATTGGCCAACTTGCAATCCAAGGAAATATGTCATCTTGCCCATCATACTCATTTGAAATTTATTCTGCATCAGCTAGGCAAAATTCTCACATAGCTTGGTGTTTTTGCTTCCGTGGTAATGTCGTCTACATACATTTGAACAAGCAGGATGTCCTCTCCATCCTTTATCTTGAATAGGGTTGGATCAATTGCATCATTTTCAAATCCATTCTTGAGCATAAACCGATAGAGAGTTTCATACCATGCTCTAGGTGCTTAGTTCAATCCATACAAGGCTTTCCTTAGCTTGTAGACTTGGTTTCCTTGCTTGAAACCTGGGGGTTGTTCGACGTAGACTTCTTCCTTTAATTCTCCATTGAGAAAAGCACTCTTCACATCCATTTGAAGAACTGTGAAGTTATGATAAGTTGCATACACCATGAATAAACGAATGGCTTCCAGTCTAGAAACCGGTGCGAACGTTTTGTCGAAGTCTATTCATTCACATTGTGCATACCCCTTGGCAACCAATCTTGCTTTGTTTCAAACGATGGTACCAGCATCGTCTCTTTTGTTCTTGAAGACCCACTTATTACTGATCACGGATTGATGTGTAGGTCTATCCACTAGATACTACACATTGTTGCGAGTGAACTCTCCTAGTTCCTCTTGCATCGCATTAATCCAATCCATTGATAGAAGAGCTTTAGCAATCTTCACAAGTTCGATTTGAGATATGAAGCAAGACATCAATGCAGTGCCTTGTCTTGTTCGAACAGGATTCCCAATATCATTTAGGATGGCTTCAATAGGATTATCTCTTAGCCAACTAGGCTTCTTCACAGTTACGACTTCAGTGGGAGCAACTGGAGTCTCAGAAACTGTTGGAGGTTCCTGATGAGATGGTTCACCTCCAAGTTCTATAACTGGTTCATCTCCTTGTTCTGGAACTAGATTCTGAGCAGCAGCTGGATTCTGAACTGCAATTGGCTTGTCATTTGGAGTTGTTTCCTCAGCGGCCTTCAAGGTAGACTTCCTTGTTTTCAGGTTGCTCTGTTTCCAAAACTGTTGCGTTGGCTTCAGGGGGCTTTTCCTCATTTTGATCTTCTATGTTAATGAACTTTAAGGCCTTAGTAATGACGTTAGCATCATTGGCCCTCTCGACTGTTTGGCGTTAAACCGAGGCAACTAGAGTCTCAGGATCATCATTCATAGATCTAGTCAGAGGAACAGTTTGATTATGATCAAGATCAATTTTAGGTTTCTCATTGACATCCTTGATCTCATGATTTTCCAGACCCAGTTCTTGTAGTATCCTTCGCACTAGAGTAGCTTCATCAAAAACAACATAACATGTTATTTCCACTAGTTGGGTTGTCTTATTGAATACCCTATATCCCTTATATGAAAGGTGTCCATAACCTAGGAACACACCTTCATCAACCTTAGGGCTGAAGGTATTCAATTTGGACTTCCCACTGTTGTGAATATAACATGGTGAACCGAAAGCACGAAGATGAGCTAAAGAAGGCTTACTACCATTGTAGATCTCATAGGCACTCTTGTGCATAGGATGGATTCAAGAGAATACCTGATCTTCAATCGTTTGATCTACAGATCTAGATCGGAGGATGAAAGATGAAGTAAAATCTGAAGCGGAATGGAACGATTACTTGATTGTGTTCCTTCAGATTTGATCTTCTGATCTGTTCCCTTGCTCCTTGGAAATCAGGTGAGGATTATCTACCAAGTTGAATCACAAAAATCGGAGGATTCGATCAGAAAAACCCTCCCTCTGATGGCCGCCGATCTCTCTCTCTCTAAAGTATACTGTTGTGGCTTACATCTGATCTGAGAGAGAAATCCTTTATGTAGTGTTAGGGTTTTGAGAAACCCTAACCCTAATTGGGCTTGAGCAGTGTGTGGGCCAGACCAGGGATCAAATGCAAATAATAAAGTGGGCCCTCTTTATTAATTAATCCTTCCTTGTTCAACCCAGAACATAATTAATTAATAAAACATTGTTTTAACCTTCACCACGGTAACAATGCTGACTCACCCCTTTATTACCATGTTATAAGGAACGGGTTGCATTAAACTAACATGATCCACATATTTAAGGTTTTAGACATTCATTAATTAATTTGGTTTATGATAATCAACCACAATTAATTAATTTCTTATTTCCTGATTAATACCACTCACTCATTTTCTCTTATGCTTGAACAAATCATTCAGCCTGCAGGACTTAGCATAAAGAACGTTGTGAGCTCATCAGGGAATGTCACCATCCTGAAACGGATATGCTTACCTATACATCCAGCCTAAGCAGACCCCACACGAATTGCCAACACCCAAAATGCAGATATAAGAGTACATGAAAGACACGCCACCATAGCAAATCAAAGTGTGGTCAATCCGTGTGTGCGCCTTATCCTTCAGTAAGGTTTAAGATCATAGGAAGTATGTTAGGGATCTGGCTCATTCATATGTCAATGAGAATGGCACATCCCACTATTGATCCCATCAATACATAAACATGTACCGACACATCAAGTAGCTATGATAAGCCCACTTATGAACCGATGTGCCGCAGCTTAAACCAACAGCCTATCCAGGGACTGTTTCAGCTGTGATATTGTTTATATCTCGCTAGGTCAAACGAACCATATGATCCTCTGTGATCTCCTACACACCATATGGTCATCCCTATATACGAGATAAAATGATATTATAGTTAGTTATATATTCCCATTTATCAGATAGCGAGAATTGTTGATGCAACACATAAATGAAGGCCAGTATACAAACACTTAATCATTTATGCTTTCTCTATACAATCCCAACAATCTCCCACTTATACTCAAAGCATAATACCATTAATTTTACAGAGTATTAAGTGTGTCTATTCAATCTAGCTATTACAAAATGGGACATAAGATGTCCATCCTCAGATCTTCAGTCCAAGAGCACGAACGTGTTCCTCATAGATCTTCTGAGGCAAGCCTTTTGTAAATGGATCCGCTAGATTCTCTTTCGTATCTATCTTTTGTATTTGCACATCTCCTATTGCTACGATTTCTCGTATGATGTGGTACTTTCTTTCTATTATTTTTGAAGCCTTGTGAGACTTGGGTTCCTTCGAGTTTGCCACTGCACCAACATTGTCACAATATATTGTGATTGCTTTAGGCAGACTCGAAATAATATCCAGCTCTAGGAGGAAGTTCCGGAACCATACAGCTTCCTTTGAAGCTTCTGAAGCTGCTACATATTCAGCTTCCATGGTAGAGTCTGCGATACATTTCTGTTTCGCACTCCTCCAAGATACAGCTCCTCCTCCCATGGTAAACACATATCCAGAGGTCGATCTCTTCTCATCTTGATCCACCTGGAAATCCGAATCCGTGTACCCAACAGGACACAAGTTCTCACACTGATATACAAGACATAAGTCTCGTGTTCTTCTCAGATACTTGAGAATGTGTTTAACCGCATTCCAATGCGCCTGACCGGGATTGGATTGATATCTTGCCGCTATGCCAACAGCATAGCAGATATCTGGCCTAGTACAAAGCATCGCATACATGAGACTTCCCACTGCAGAGGCATATGTTACTAAAGACATCTCATTCTTCTCTTTCTCTGTCACAGGACATTGTGACTTTGAAAGACGTATTCCATGACAGTAAGGCAGCAAGCCTCTCTTAGAATTTTGCATGCTAAAACGAGCCAACACAGTATCAATGTAAGCACCCTGAGATAAGCTTAACATCCTTTTCCTACGATTACGTAGGACTTTGATTCCAAGGATGTAACCGGCATTTCCCAGATCTTTCATTTGAAACTGCTCGGATAACCAACCTTTTATGCCTGATAACACCTCCACATTGTCTCCAAATAGGAGAATGTCATCTACATAAAGTGCAAGAAAAACCACGCTTCCACTGACACATAAACGGTACACACAACTCTCGTTTTCGCACTGTGAAAATCTATAGGATTTGATCACATCATCGAAACGTTTGTTCCATGACCTTGAAGCTTGTTTAAGTCTATATAAGGACTTCTTGAGCTTCCAGACAAGATGCTCTTCATCATTCTGCACATATCCTTCTGGTTGTTGCATGTAGATGTGACGACCTTCCTCAAGGTACCCGTTCAAGAACGCGGTTTTGACTTCCATCTGCCAGATTTCAAGATCCATATGTGCTGCTATGGACAGAAGTATTCGAATGGATTTTAACATTACAACAGGTGAGAAGGTTTCATCATAGTCAATACCTTCCTTTTGACTATAAACTTTCACCACCAGCTTGGCCTTAAATGCCGTTATGTTATCATTCGAATCCTTCTTTCTGTTGTATACCCACTTACTGCCTATGGCTCAAAAAAAATCTGGGAGTAAGGATATTTGGTACACATCCATAGCCTTGATTGATTCAATTTCAGAATCCATGGCTTGACGCCATTGATCGGCATCCTTATCACTCATAGCTTCATCGTATGTCCATGGGTCGGTATCATTTAGTCCGTCTTCAGGGATTAAGTCAGAAGACTCTCCCATGAACATATACCGCTCAGGCTGCCGAGGCAACCTCCCACTACGACGAGGCCCCTTTAATGTGTCTGTGTTAGGTGCATTCAATTGTGATTCACCATCTTGCACAGGCGGCCGTGCAGCTGGTTCCATACCTATTCCAGGTATGCTCAGACCTCCACGCGCTTCTCCTGATGGATTTGAATTGTTCTCTTCAATTTCTTGAAGTACAATCTTGCTCTTGGTCTTGTGATTTCTCATGAATTCATGTTCCAGAAATCTTGCGTTGGTACACACAATCTTGCTCTTGGTCTTGTGAATTCATGAATTCATGATTTCTGATCTTTTGGATCATATAAGAAACCACCCTTTGTTTGCTTGGGATAGCCCACAAACAACATTAACTTGGATCTCCCCTCCAACTTGTCAGCTTCCTTATTCAGCACGTATGCTGGACAACCCCACACCCTTAGCTTGGACAAATTGGGCTTATGTCCATACCAAAGTTCAATCGGGGTTTTAGGAACTGATTTAGAGGGAACCAAGTTGAGCAGAAAAGCAGCTGTTTCTAGTGCATGTCCCCAAAAGGAAATTGGTAGGGTGGCATAGCTCATCATTGATCTAACCATTTCCAACAGAGTTCTGTTTCTTCTCTCTGCTACACCATTCTGCTGAGGGGTGCCAGGTGCAATCCACTGGGAGGTAATCCCTTGATCTGCCAGATACTGGAGAAACTCATTACTGAGGTACTCCCCACCACGATCAGATCGTACTGTCTTTATGGTTTTGTTCAACTTTTTCTCTACCTCGGCCTTGAATTCCTTGAATTTCTCAAGGCATTCAGACTTGTAGTGAAGTAGATAAACAAATCCATATCTAGAGTAGTCATCTATAAAGGTGACAAAGTATCTGTGCCCACCACGGGCTTATGTTGACATAGGTCCACACAGATTAGAGTGAATGAGGCCCAACAAATCATTTGCTCGAGACTCAGTTGCCTTAAAGGGCCTGGTCGGCATCTTCCCCTCTATACAAGATTCACAAACTCTATGTGGAACTACCTGGATAGGATCCATAATTCCACAATCAACGAGTTTCTTGATTCTTTTAAGATTGATGTGACCGAGTCTCAAATGCCAAAGATATGTTATATCCTCACTTTGAGAGAATTTTCTTTTCCGTTGATTAGACAAATTATATGCCTCTGTCACCGTTGGTTTGTTTGAACAAGTAATAACATAAAGAGAATCTTTCAGTAACCCATGACAGATAACAATGTTATTTCTCATGATAGAAACACTTCTATCAAAAACAACAGAAAATCCATCATCATTATGTTTGGAAACTGAAATCAAGTTTCGCCAAAAACACGGCACAAACAAAACATCTCTTAGTGTCAAAACATTATTCCCAAAACAGAAAGTAACATCTCCAATTGTTGCAGCAGACACTTTAGCAGCATTTCCCATGGAGATGGTAACCTCGCCATCTTCAAGCTCTCTAGTCAGCTCGAACCCCTGCATAGAGTAACAAACATGATCACTAGCTCTAGTATCCACTATCCACGAATGGATAGAAACTGATGCTAAACATGTTTCAACAACTAGTGCAGAAGATGACGTACCTTGTCCCTTGGTGACAAGCACCGAACAATTTACTTTACAGTGACCTTTCCTTTTGCATGCAGAACATACCTTTCTTCTGTAAACTTTGCCTCCAAATCTTTCTATAGAACCATCACTAGTCGAATTCTTCATGCTTACACCCTCTACACTCGGAAGTGGAAAGTGATAGTCAAGCACAACAGCAGACAAGGAGTCCTTAATCCCTTGAGCAACCTCCACGAAGCTGATCAATTGATCAAGAGTAAACACCTTGTATCCGACTATGGAAGTGAAGTTGTAGAAAGATTTTGGAAGGGAGTCGTATATGATATCAGTGAATAACTGATCATTCATATTTCCACCAAATAAGATATAGAATCTTCTGAGGTTATCCATGTGCAACACATGCTCCCTTACATTACCACCTTGTGCCAGCTTACAGTTCACAATTTTCATTATGAACTTGGCACTGGCAGTCTGTCCAAGCCTACCATAAGTCATAATCAGATCTCTCCAAATCTCAACAGCGTCAGTGCAATACTGATACTTGAGCTGAAGTTCCTCAATCATGGATGACCTGAGCATAGATAATAATTTATCATTGCTCGTCATCCAACTTTCAAAGGACCTTCTTGAGGAATCTGAGGAGTCAATAAAAGGTACAGCCAGACGAGGCACAAGTAACTCAAACACATTCTGTGTAGCAAACATACATCGCTCCATGAGCCATTTCCATTCCAGGAAATTCGAACCCTTCAAGGGATTTTGTGTCAAAATACGAATAATAACAGACATATCTGAAAATGAATAAATGAATCAATTAAGAACATACAACAGAACAATTGAAACAAATATGCATAGTAACCTTTAGATAAAAAACAATACAATTTGTTTCCTCCAATTGCCCAAGCTAATTCACCGCAAGCTACCCGAGTAGACCGTTTATGATGAATGCTCAACCAGATTAAAATGGTCCTTTAATTTCTTACCATGCCAGGTATCTTAAGCAAAAGAAATTAATATTGGAGATCTCAAAACCATGTTCACCTATCCGGAGAAGGGACATCATTCATGAGTTATACTCCAGGCAACATCTAAGCCAAAGTAACCACAAGCCTAACTCCGGACATTAAAAGCGATTCAACATACGTACTAGACCCATGCGTCCTGCTCTTAACATCCTTTGTTATCCCACATAGATTAATCTTAGAGATGAGTGAAAGTTGTCACAATGCAAGCTACCCGAGTAGACCGTTTGCTTAGAGGCTCCCACTTCTCTTCTTAAAATAAGTGTTTTATTTTGGAAACCTCATCGCATTGGAACTTGTGAGGGACCCCTAACGTAAGCTACCCGAGTAGACCGTTTACGCTTCGAGATACCCCACTTCCAATGAGAGGTCGTATTTGTGGAGGTCTAATGATTTTAGTTAGAAAAGAACCAAAATCCAGCTTAGTATTTTAATTCAAAAGGTTTCATGCGCACACATTATTTTATGTTGCCATAAATTATGTCAGCTTGAAATTCCATCAAAAATTAATATGATTCAGGAATTTATAGACACAATTTAAAACATAAAATAAATCACATAAGACAAGCTCAAAAAATAAATTGCAACATGCTTATAGAAGTAAATAATTAAAGCAAATAGGCATGCTTTCCTATTATTTACTAGTGCGCACATAATAAATCACATCATACGAGAAATAATTAAATAAACAAATAAAATTTCTCGTGGCCCCTCAGATGCGATTACAACAAAATAAATTAAATCTAACTATTACAAGATTTAATTCCAATACAGATCTTCAAGTTGGGCTCCCACTCTTTAATCTGAAACTGAAACACTTTGGATGAATTAGGGTTTCAGAAAACTCAGGCATCCGTCGGGTCAATGGGCCCGTATCAAACCCTAGCAGCAAAACCCTAGTTTGAAACTAGGGTTTCGGCCGCTGCTCATCAGCACTCCGCCGCTGACGATCTCCAGCCGCCGCTTGCGGCTGGTCCATGTCACCAGGGAGTCGCCGCCGACCCAGCTGCTCGCCGCCAACGCCGCTGGCCAGCCATGCCACCGCGACGCACGGCGCAACCCTAGGGTTGCAGCCGCACACCGTCGCCACCCACGCCGTCCCAGCTGCTCGCCGCTGCTCGCCTCCGTCTGCTGCACAGCCACAACGGCCGGCCGTCGCTTGCGGCCTGGCTGAGCTCGCGCGCACGTGCGGAGGAGTTTGGCCTAGCCGCGGGGTTTGCCGTGCACCGCCGTTCTCCGCCGTGCGCCGCCGCCGTCGATCCCCACCTTTAAGTGTTCTTCGTTCTTCAATTCTTTTCCTTCTCTCCGGATCCAATTTTATAGATTTGAAATAAAAAATACAAAGTAGATCTGATTTATTACAATGATTTTATTCCTGTCAAATCTAACCACAAATTTTCTCGTGGTGAAAAACAGATCCAAAAAAAAATGAGAAGGCCACGAGAATAAAACATAAACAACATTTTAAATCCATCAATGAACATACAAATTTATTTAATTAAATTTATCAAGGATAGAGCCTAAGAACTGGAACCTGGCTCTGATACCAATTGTAGGATTCGAGTCTACATTTAACAACATGAGTTGTTATTTAATTCGCAGGACCGTTCTTAGGATATCAAAATAAATTCAACTAAATAAACCATGGGAATCCTATTCATGCTCCTACAAAATTAATTGCATAGGATGGATTCAAGAGAATACCTGATCTTCAATCATTTGATCTATAGATCTAGATCGGAGGATGAATGATGAAGTAAAATCTGAAGCGGAATGGAACGATTACTTGATTGTGTTCCTTCAGATTTGATCTTCTGATCTGTTCCCTTGCTCCTTGGAAATCTGGTGAGGATTATCTACCAAGTTGAATCAGAAAAACCGGAGGATTCGATCAGAAAAACCCTCCCTCTGATGGACGCCGATGTCTCTCTCTCTAAAGTATACTGTTGTGGCTTACATCTGATCTGAGAGAGAAATCCTTTATATAGTGTTAGGGTTTTGAGAAACCCTAACCCTAATTGGGCTTGAGCAGTGTGTGGGCCAGACCAGGGATTAAATGCAAATAATAAAGTGGGCCCTCTTTATTAATTAATCCTTCCTTGTTCAACCCAGAACATAATTAATTAACAATGCTGACTCACCCCTTTATTACCACATTATAAGGAACGGGTTGCATTAAACTAACATGATCCACATATTTAAGGTTTTAGACATTCATTAATTAATTTGGTTTATGACAATCAACCACAATTAATTAATTTCTTATTTCCTGATTAATACCACTCACTCCTTTTCTCTTATGCTTGAACAAATCATTCGGCCTGCAGGACTTAGCATAAAGAACCTTGTGAGCTCATCAGGGAATGTCACCATCCTGAAACGGATATGCTTACCTATACATCCAGCCTGAGCAGACCCTACACGAATTGCCAACACCCAAAATGCAGATATAAGAGTACATGAAAGACTCGCCACCATAGCAAATCAAAGTCTGGTCAATCCGTGTGTGCCCCTTATCCTTCAATAAGGTTTAAGATCATAGGAAGTATGTTAGGGATCTGGCTCATTCATATGTCAATGAGAATGGCACATCCCACTGTTGATCCCATCAATACATAAACTTGTACCGACACATCAAGTAGCTAGGATAAGCCCACTTATGAACCAATGTGCCGCAGCTTAAACCAACAGCCTATCCAGGGACTGTTTCAGCTGTGATACTGTTTATATCTCGCTAGGTCAAACGAACCATATGATCCTCAGTGATCTCCTACACACCATATGGTCATCCCTATCTACGAGATAAAAGGATATTATAGTTCGTTATATGTTCACATTTATCAGATAGCGAGAATTGTTGATGCAACACATAAATGAAGGCCAGTATACAAACACTTAATCATTTATGCTTTCTGTATACAATCCCAACACATCAGTACTATGACAAAGCAGCTGAGATTATGGATAGTCTCACAGTTACTTATGGGGAATCGGATTGAGCTGTCAGATTTAAACTCATGAGGGAAATCGTGAGTTATAAAATGACTGATGGTAGCTCAGTGAGAGAGCACGTTGTTTCCATGACTCATCTCATGGATGAACTGACGTTGCATGGAGGAGGTATTGACAGGGAAGCCCAGGTCGATATCATACTCAACTCACTTCCGAAGTCTTTTGAAAACTTTAGGCTGAATGTTGTCATGAGTAAAGAGGAGTATACTCTCAATGAGTTACTTAGTGATCTCATGGCGGCTGAATCAGTCATGCAACCTAAAAAGGCAGTCTTCGTTTCTTCCGGTAGTCGCCCTGCTTCATCGAAAGGTGCTAAAGGGGTGATTGGAAAGAAATTCAAGAAGACAGCCTTTGGAAGCAAAAGTTTTGGGAAAAAGAAGACTGTGACACCGGGGAAGAAGGGCAAGTGTTTTCGTTGTGGCAAAACTGGTCATTGGAAGAAGGATTGTCTGACCAAGCGGGTTGGACAAGGTACGTCATTAGCACTTGTAACGGAAACATGTTTAGCATCTGTTTCTACCCATTCGTGGGTAGTGGATACTGGAGCTACTGATCATGTTTGTTACACTTTGTAGGGATTCAGGCCGACAAGGCAGCTGAATGATGACGAGGTGACGATCTCCATGGGTAATGCTGCTCGTGTGTCTGCAGTAGCAGTTGGAGATGTTACATTATGCTTTCAAGATAATGTTTTGATTTTAAGAGATGTTTTGTATGTGCCGGATTTTCGGCGGAACCTTATTTCTGTTTCCTGTTTAATTAATGATGGATTTTTAGTTATTTTATATAGTCATGTTACTATCAATGGCAATAACGGTGTTATCTGTCGTGGATACAGAAAGACTCTCTTTATATCATAACTTGTTTGCATAAATCTTCCGTGAATGCTGCATATAACTCATTTAATCATAAGAAGAGAAAGTTTTCATCTTCTGATGACGATCTTACATATCTATGGCATCTGAGACTAGGTCACATCAATCTAAAAAGGATCAAGAGACTCGTGGATGATGGAACATTGGATTCAATCCAGGTAGTTCCACATCGAGTTTGTGAATCCTATATAGAGGGAAAGATGATGACTAGGCGTTTCAAGGCAAGTCAGTCTTGAGCAAGTGATGTGTTGGAACTGATCCACTCTGATATATGCGAACCTATGTCCACGCAAGCTCGTGGAGGATTTAAGTATTTCGTCACTTTTATTAACGATTACTCGAGATACGGGTATATTTACTTACTTCACTATAAGTCCGAATGCTTTGAGAAATTCAAGGAATTCAAGGCGGAAGTAGAGAAGAAGTTAAACAAGACCATTAAGTCATTACGATCTGATCGTGGTGGTGAGTATCTCAGTGACGAGTTCTTGCAGTTGTTATCAGAGCATGGGATTACATCCCAATGGACCGCACCAGGCACTCCTCAGCAGAATGGTGTGGCGGAAAGAACAAATAGGACTCTTCTTAAAATGGTTAGATCTATGATGAGTTATGCGAACTTGCCTGTTTTGTTTTGGGGCCAAGCGTTACTAACAGCGGCGTACCTGCTGAACCTGGTATCTTCTAAGTCAGTTCCTAAAACACCCTCGGAACTCTGGCATGGGCGAAAGCACAATGTGTCAAAGATAAGAGTGTGGGGCTTTCCGGCATATGTTTTGTCGAAGGAACCTGATAAGTTAGAAGGCAGGTCCAAGCTAATGCTGTTTGTGGGATACCCCATAAAAACGAAGGGTGGTTATTTCTACTGTCCTGAGGATCAGAAGATCGTTGTTAGCACCAACGCAAGATTCTTAGAGGACGAGTTTGTGAAAAAACAACAAATCCAAAACTGAAATCATTCTCCAAGAAATTGGAGATGATGATGCGCTTTCATTGGGAAAACCCCGTGGCAGATTGAGTGTACCTCTCGAAGGTATGGAACCAATTGCACGGTCGCCAGTGCAAGGATTTGATCCACAAGTAACTGCACCAACTGTTGACGCAGTACCAGTGCTCCGTCGTAGTGGGAGGGTACCTCACCAACCCGAGCGATATATTTTTATTGGGAGAGTCTTCGGACTTGATCCCAGAAGACGGACTAGATGATACCAACCCATGGACATACGACGAAGCAGTAAATGACAAAGATGCCTGAAAAATGGCATAAAGCCTTGGATTCAGAAATTGAATCAATTACCTCTATGGATGTATACCAGAAGTCTGCGCTACCTGATGGCTTTCGGGTCATAGGTTGCAAATGGGTATACAAACAGAAGAAAGGTTCGAAAGGAGAGATAACGGCTTTTAAAGCCATGTTGGTGGCGAAGGGTTATAGTTAAAAGGAGGGCATTGACTATGATGAGACCTTCTCACCGGTAGCCATGCTCAAATCCATTCGAATTCTTCTATCCATAGCAGCACATATGGACCTAGAAATCTCGCAAATGGATGTCAAAACCGCTATTTTAAACGGGTACCTTGAGGAAGGTCGTGACATCTATATGCAGGAGCCAGAGGGTTATGTAAAGGATGGTGAAGAGCATCTTGTCTGGAAGCTAAGGAAGTCCTTGTATGGACTTAAACAAGCTTCACGGTCATGAAACAAACGTTTCGATGATGTGATTAAATCCTATGGATTTTCACAGTGCAAAATCAAAAGTTGCGTGTACCGATTATACGTCAGCGGAAGCGTGGTATTCCTTGCACTCTATGTTGATGACATTCTTCTATTCGACAACGATGTAAAGGTGTTGTCAGAAATAAAGAGATGGTTATCCGAGCAGTTTCAAATGACGGACCTAGGAGACCCTGGATACATCCTTGGGATTAAAGTCTTGCGTGATCGCAAGAAGAGGATGTTAAGCTTGTCTCAGGCCGCTTATATTGATACTGTGATTGTCTGTCTTAGCATGCTAAATGCTAAATAAAGGATTTGGATTTCTAGGTGGATCAGGATGAGAAGAGATCGACCTTGGGCTATGTGTTCACCTTGAGAGGTGGAGCTATATCATGGAGGAGTGCGAGACAGAAATGTATCGCAGACTCCACCATGGAAGATGAGTATGTGGCAGCTTCAGAGGCTTCTATCTATAGAAGCAATATGGCTCCAGAACTACCTCCAAGAGTTAGATATTGTTCTGAGTTTGCCCAAGACTATCACGGTATATTGTGATAGTGCTGGTGCAGTAGCAAACTCTAAGGAACCAAAAATTCACAAGGCGTCTAAACACATAGAGAGAAAGTACCACATCATACGAAAAATCGTAGCGAGGTGCAATGTGCTAATAGATAAGATGAACGTTGAGGATAATCTAGCAGATCCATTTACAAAGGGCTTACCTCAGAAGGCATACGAAGGTCATGTTCGTAGCCTAGGACTGAGGTAGATTCCGGCCACCTGGTGACCAAATGTAAAAGCTAGATTAGAATAGACACATGTTATACTCTGGAAAGTAATGGTATAATGCTTTGAGTATAAGTGGGAGATTGTTGGAATTGTATACATAAAAGCATTATGATTGGTATATTAGGAAACGTTATGTTTGATATACTGGTAATCATTAATGACTTGCAATAAAAAACTCATGTCTGAATTAACAATCATACGATGCGAACAAACAAATCCAGTTATCTCGTCGATAGGGAGATCATACGGTGTGTAAGAGATCACAGAAGATTGTATCGATCGTTCGACCTAGCGAGATATAAACAGTTATAACAGCTAAGACAATTTCTGGTTTGGCTGTCGGTTTAGGCTGCGGCACACAAGTCCATAAGTGGTTTATCTTGACTGCTTTGTGTGACCGGTACATCTCAATGTATTGATAGGATCAACAGTGAGATGAACCATTCTACTTGACATATGAATGAGTAAAGATCTCGGTAACTTGGTCGGATCTAAAGTCTATTGAAAGCTGAGGGGCACACATGGGTTGACTGTCACTTTGACTTGCTATGGTGGAGAGTCTTACATGTACTCGTATATTTGCATCTTGGGTGATGGCAGCTTGTGTGGGGTTTCCTCAGGCTGGATTTAGATAACCATATCCGTTTCAGGATGGTGACATTCCCTGGGAAGCTCACGAGGTTCGCTATGCTAAGTCCTGCAGGCTGAATCATTGATTCAAGCATAAGCGATAAGGGTTGAGTGGTACTACTCAGGAATAATAAGAGATTAATTAATTACAGCTAATTGTCATATGCTGAATTAATTAATGAATGTCTGGAACCTTAAATATGGGGATTAACCAAGTCAATGCAACCCGTTCCTAATAACGTGGTAATAAAGGGGTAGGTTAGCATTAATTCTCTGGTGGCATGAATTAATGTTTATTAATTAATTATGTTCTGGGTTGAACATGGAATTAATTAATAAGAGGCCCACTTTATTATTTGCATTTGATCCCTGGTCTGGCCCAACACTGCTCAGAGCCCATTAGGGTTTATTAAACCCTAATAGCCCATTCTCAGATCTATATAAATAGATGAATCTCTCATTTTCCCACATAAGTTTATGTTTCAAATCAGAAACCCGAGAGAGATTGTGAGGGAGTGGGCGGCTGTAGATCTGGTAGCATATCCACACCAGATTCCCGGATCGACCAAGGGAACAGATCAGAAGATCAGATCTGTAGGGACACCATCGTTTTGATCGATTCCAGATCCAGATCTGCACCATCTTCATTGCCATCATCGATCTAGATCTGTAGACCAGTCATTGGAGTCTCCGGTATTCTTTTGAATCTACGAATTAAATTAAATAGGAGCATGCATAGGGCATTTACTGTTTGTCATTATATTTATTTTGATATCTATAATTCGAATCCGGAGTTTTAATAAATGTCAATTCATGTCACCTATTGTAGACTCAGTTCCTACAGAATATTATTCTGAATATGTGTAACTAATCTCTTCCTCAGATTCTAGGGTTTCGAACTATCAATGTATGCATATTTTGATTAATTGAATTATTTTCCCTTTCCCTTCGTAGTTTGTGAAATCTGAATTTATTCATAATCTTGAGTTTGTTGGCCACATCTTAGGATTAACTAGTTGATTACTTGAGGCGTAACTGTAATAGTTTTCAATGGAAAGAGATTTTCACAATATAATCTGATTTCTTGTCGTAATTGAAGGAGATTGATTGTAGGGATAAATCTTTAGATCTTTGGAGCTAGTTAATTTATCTTGAGACCGAGCAGAGATAGGTAATTAATTAATCTACTTTATGAATTGTCCAAAAATTAAGTTCATAATACCTTTCTGATGTTTCACTAGGAAGAGGAATTTAATTGGGAAATAATCAATTCATTCATCCATGTCATACTTCTCATAATCATTTTCATCAAAAGTAATTTAGTTTTCTGTCTGAATTTTAATTAGCAAGTATTGAGATTTTCAAAATAACCACAACCCAAAATTTGATTTTCCCTAACCAGAGTTTTGAGAACTGATGTTTTAGTACTTAGGATTTTTCGTTACTTCTTTCCCCTGGGATTCGATAATTTTATTTGCCGCTATATTATTAGCTTTGCTAAGTCGCTTGTTAAATAATTTAGCGATCAAATTTTGGCGCCGTTGCCGGGGATAGAATAGAATTAATCTTACTATTAAAACTGTGATCAAAATACTGATTTAGGTTGTAATTTTTGTATTTTTTTCCTTAAATTCTTCATATTTTCGTAGTTTTCGTCGTTCACGTCGATCGACGCATTTGTTATTACCACTGTAGTTTGTCAATCAACGCCTTTGTGTTTTCTGATTTTAAAATTTTCAAATTCCAGTTAGTTTCGTTTTATTTCCAGTTTTACCTCACTACCTCCTTTGCTGTACAGGTAGTGCATGAATACGAGAGCTAGAGGAAAGGACCCGTTTTATTACTACCCGGATATTGAAACCATTTGCACAAAGATCCGAAGGAATAAGCGTGCTCAGGAAAGCTCGAGTAGTCAAGCAATGGAAGATAACGTACCACCGCCGATTGTTCAACCACCTCCGCCAATGCTAACTGCAGAGGAGCAAGCTGTGCTTCTCCAAGAAGTTCAAGCTATGAGGGCACAGATCCAACAGTTCAACCTGGAAAGAGACCTCGAGAGGAACAATCCAAATGGAAGGGATGTTCGCCATAACCCACTGTTTGATGACAATCCCGATAATGGAGAGGATGACGACCCGAATCCGCCAAAGGAATCTGACGATGAGGAAGAAGAGGAAGCCATGCAGAACCGATATAAACCTCGATTCAAGGAGACAGACTTCAGGATTGGCATCAATTCCAACAATTTTGAGCTGAAGACCGGATTGGTGCAGATGGTGCAACAAAATCAACAAAATCCTTTTGCTCTGCAATACTGTCAAAATCGGAGGAGTCAGCAAGAGTGCCATCCGAATGCGTATGTTCGCATTTTCTCTGAGGGATAAGGCACAGTCTTGGTTCACTGCACTGGACAAGGGAAGTATCAGCACATGGACTGAATTGAGGAATGAGTTTCTGGAAAACTTCTTCCCACCAAATGTCATCAGGCAGAGAAGGAAAGAAATCATCAGGTTCGCTCAAAGACCCGATGAGAGCTTCAGTGAAACGTGGGAGCGATTCAAAGAGCTACTGAGGTCTTGCCCCGAACATGGTTTTCCGCCAGGAGAACAAGCAGAAGCATTCTATGAGGGACTCAATGAGAAGACCGTCAAGTTGGTGGACACCACATTAGGAGACACCATCATGACGAAAAGCGGAAAGAAGGCCATGGAATTCTTCCAAAATATGGCTAACAACACCCAATAGTGGTCCTCAAGTCGAACTCGACCTGTGAAAGCAATCGAAAAAGTGGTGGAGAAAGTTGCCGAACAACCTGATTTGGCAACCGAGCTAAAAAAGCTAAAGGAAGAGTTCGCTACACTAAAGCAAGAGAAAACAGTTGCTGCAGTCGAGACAGTGCAAGCTCCACCTGAGGGGGATGGTGCCGAGGTAAACTTTATCCAAAGGGGTGGTTATCAAAACAACTACCGAGGAGGATAACAGAAACACAACAAGCACCATAACCAGCCCTACAATTACAATCATGCGAGGAATCACCCTGGATTTTCCTACGCAAACCCTCAAGCCGCGAAGCAGCCACCACCGGGATTTGTCGTACAAGATGGGGCAGTTGTGGAGAAGAAGAAGCCAAATCTCGAGGAGATTTTGGCTAAATTCATGGAAGGCTCCACTGATACAGTAGCCAAGCTAAAACAAGAAATCTCGGGCGTGAACACTAAGGTTGATCAAATGCAGAAGCATGTGCAGATCATTGAGAACCAAGTCAGCCAGATTGCCGATGCCCTTGGAACTAAACACAAGTCGGGACAACGTCCGAGCAACACTCAGGTCAATCCCATGAACTAGAATCAGAGGAACCAAGTGAATGTCATAACTCTGAGAGGGGGCAAATCATATGAAGGGCCAAAGCAGGCAGGGAAAGATACCCGGGAGGAAGGAGAAGCCGAGCAAGATGAAGAAGTCATCGCAGATGAGATCCCGTCGACCGACGCAGGGTCTCTGTCGATCGGCGCAGCTCCTGAGGCCACGTCGATCGACGTCAGCCTCTGTTCCACCTCTAAAGAAACCGCCTCTGCCATATCAGCAGCAGTTTGCCAAGATAAAGATGAACGAGAGGTATGCACAATTCCTGGAAATAATGAAGAAGGTGCATATCAACATTCCATTGGTCAAAGCCCTGCAAGAGATGCTCGGATACATCAAGTTTCTGAAAGACATGGTCTCTGAGAAAAGACCCTTCTTGGAACATGAGACGGTCAACTTGTTCGAAGAATGCAGCGCCATTATTCAAAAGAAGATGCCAATCAAAAGGGAGGACCCGGGCTCCTTCACAATATTTTGCGTAATCAGAGGAGAGACCTTTGGGAAAGTCCTCTGTGATTTCGGAGCATCAATCAATCTGATGTCGCTGTCAATCTTCAAGCGGTTAAAGATCGGAAACATCAAGCCCACGACAATATCACTTTAGATGGCCGATCGATCAGTTTCCTACCCGAAAGGCATCATGGAAGATGTGCTGGTGAAGGTAAAAGATTTCATCATTCCAGCCAATTTCGTGGTGCTAGACATGGAAGAAGTTCGGAACATTCCTCTGATCCTTGGAAGGCCATTCCTGAAAACCGGTGGGGCATTGATCGAGATTCGAGATGGCAAGCTGACATTCCAGGTGAACAACGAGTCAGTCACGTTCTCGATCTACAAAGCAATGCAGAAGCACAATGAAGGAATCTATCAAGAAGAATGCCACATGATAAACTACTTCAGCCCGGTAATGTGTTCCCCCTTTGCCTCTCTCAAAAGCGAACCGGACTTTTTGGAAAACTGCCTGCAACACTCGCTGTTCTCGTCAACAAATCTGGACGAGGCAGGCGAGGAGATTTTGGATATGGTTGTGGAGCTGGATGTGTTCGAGGAAATAACTCGAGAAAGAGAAACCAAGAGAGAACCACTGCCTAACCACTATTGCCAGAAACAACCAGAAAGAGATAAGGGAAGGAACTCGTCGATCAACGCCTCTTCGAAGACCAAGATGTTCTGTCGATCAACGCCGATCTAGAAAAGCCAATTTTCAGCTCTGATCCACCACTTCTGGAACTCAAGGCACTTCCGGCACATCTCAGGTACGCATTTCTGGGCTCTAATGACACTTACCCTGTTATTGTTTCTGCCTATCTTACACAGGGGGAGTTGGACTAACTACTGCGAGTTCTACGGAAATACAAGTCCGCCATCGGATGGACTTTGGGAGATATCAAGGGGATCAGCCCTTTGCTGTGCATGCACAAGATCATCCTTGAAGAAGACGCCAAACCAAAGAGACAAGCACAATGACGACTGAATCCCATCATGCAAGAAGCCGTAAAGAAAGAGGTTCTCAAACTCCTTGACCATGGCATGATTTACCCAATTTCCGACAGCAAGTGGGTGAGCCCTACACAAGTAGAAGCCAAGAAAGGGGGGATGCAGATAGTGAAGAATGATGATGGAGAGGAAGTTGCAACAAGACCAATCACTGGATGACGATTTTGCATTGACTACCGAGCTTTGAACACCGCCACGTTCAAGGATCACTTTCCTCTTCCCTTCATTGATCAAATGCTTGATAGATTATCCGGTTACCCTTTCTATTGTTTTCTTGATGGTTACTCAGGGTACAACCAGATAGCTGTGGCACCTGAAGATCAACACAAGACGACATTCACCAGTCCATACGGAGTATTCGCCTACTGTCGGGTGCCCTTCGGATTATGCAATGTACCGGCTACCTTCCAGAGATGCATGATGGCAATCTTCCACGACTTGATCGAAGATGTTATGAAGGTATTTGTGGATGATTTCTCTATTTTTGGTAGCTCATTCGATGTTTGTTTGCAGAATCTGGCTACTGTATTTGAGAGATGCACCGAGACTAACCTATGCCTCAACTGGGAGAAATGTCACTTGATGGTGCGAGAGGGGATTGTGATGGTACATCGAGTATCAGTTGAAGGACTTGAAGTAGACCGAGCCAAAGTGATAGCCATTGAGAAGATGCCACCGTCAACAAATGTCAAAGTCGTCCGAAGTTTCCTAGGCCACGCCGGATTCTATAGGAGGTTCATCAAAGACTTCTCAAAGATATCTCGGCCCTTGTGCAACCTGCTGGAGAAGGATGTTTCCTTCGTTTTTGATGATGAGTGCGTGAAGGCATTTGAGAGACTGAAAGGAGCACTGGTGACTGCGCTAGTCTTGACCGCGCCTGATTGGGATGAGGCCTTCACATTGATGTGTGACGCCAGCGACTATGTTGTTGGGGCAGTCTTGGGACAACTGAAAGGAAGGCTCTTCCATGTGATTCACTACGCTAGCAAGAGCATGAATCCGGCGCAATGCAACTACACCACCACAGAGAAAGAGATGCTCGCTGTCGTGTATGACTTTGACAAGTTTCGGCCTTATCTCATAGGGTCAAAGACAATTGTCTACATCGACCATGCAGCCATCAGATACATGTTCGCAAAGCAAGATGGCAAGCCGAGACTGATCCGGTGGATATTGTTTCTGCAGGAGTTTGACTTGGAGATCAAGGACATAAAAGGGAGCGAGAATGTGATTGCCGACCACTTGTCAAGACTCGATCCACCGGTCGAAGGAGATGATCAGCAGATGACAATCCGAGAGACATTCCCCGATGAACAGATCTACGCCATGAGGGATTTGAAAGAGATGTACGAGTCCAAAACTCCTTAGGATGCAGATTTTGCCAACTACTTGGTAGGCTGTGTACTTCCTCCGGACTCTTCTCCATATGCAAAGAGGAAGTTTTTGCACAATATCAGATTCTACTATTGGGAGGATCCCTATCAGTGGCTTAGATGTACTGATGGCGTCATCCGACGCTGTGTGCCCCAGTCCGAGTGGCAACAAATCTTCGAAGCCTGCCATTCATCTCCTAGTGGCGGGTTTGATTGGCCATCCATCTATGAGATCTGACGTGGATGGATTATGAGTTGTGATCACTGCCAAAGGACCGGCAACATCTCGCGGAGTGATGAGATGCCACAGACGTCGGTCATTGAAGTCGAAATCTTTGACGTCTGGGGGATCGACTTCATGGGACCCTTTCCGCCATCCCAAGGGTTCTCATACATTCTTCTGGCAGTGTACTACGTGGCACGATGGGTTGAGGCCGTTCCAACGGTCACGAACGACTCCAAAGTGGTCACCAACTTCCTGCAAAAGCTCATAACTAGATTTGGGACGTCAAGAGCCTTGGTAAGCGATGGCGGATCCCATTTCTACAACAAATGGCTTGCCAATTTGCTTGCGAGGTACGGAGTCAAACACCGGGTCACCACTCCATATCATCTTCAAGGGAATGGGCTGACAGAGCTGTCCAACCGAGAAATCAAGCATATCTTGGAGAAGACAGAGAAGCAAAGAAAGGATTAGGCGGTGATAAGCTCATTATTTTACTCGCTTATCTATATTATTTTCTACTATTTTATGTAGTTTTATTGAGTTTATATATATATTCTATGCATGAGTCTATATTAGGTGGTATTATGCGCATTTTGGTGTTTTTGCAGGGTTTTAGGCCTAAGTTCACGAGAAATTCATTCCGGGAGCAGTGACGTGTAAGATTAGCAGTGAAGAGTTCTTCCACAAGAGGAATTCGAGCAATTGGCATATAGAAATGGATGATGCTTTGATTTAGCTCTCCAACGCAACTAGAATCGGGTCAATCGGAGTTCGGGAGAGAAAGTTATGGCCAAAACCGTGAGACCGCGCAGAAGGGGCGAGAAGCTGCGTCGACAGATGCCAATCAGCATTGATCGACGCCGACCAAGAAGCCACGTCGATCGACGTGGATCAGCCACGATCAACGCGAGGCTGTCTGCTGGAGTGGAAATTCGAGGAAAAACAGATTTATTCATATCTTTAGCCCTAGATTTGATAGGTTACACATCCACCACTATAAATACCTATGTAAATTCGATTTTTCAGAAGCCCCATAATTCCTTTTCATATTTTCGTTCTACAATTTGATTTTGAGAGTTTGGAGACTTAGGAAACACGAAACCCTTTTATTTTCTCGTAAGTTCTTTATGTTTATGCAATTTAATATGTTTTCTTTTGGATTTCTATCTGCGATGAGTGGCTAGAAACCCTAGCGGGTTCTAGGGGTTGATATTATTATGGATGCATGTTAGGATTAATCAATTAGGTTCATGATTCCTGTGTTTATTCTATAATTCTAGATTAATTCAAGGACCGAGAGGTGACGATTAATTTAGATGTCTAGCTTTTGATAGAAGGACCGAGAGGTGAATATTAATAGCGGGAATAGGAATGCATGATACAATCTACACTATCCAAACATATGTACTAGACTGTAGGAATTGAACTGATTTGCTTATCAAATTGACTAATTTGGTGTACTTTGAGACCGAGCGAAGATAGTCACTAATTAGTAATCTAGATTATATTTGCCAAACAAGGAAATATAGCATTGTTGCAGTATTCCACCTGTTAAATTAAATGATTCTTACATGTCATCCATAATATGAATTCCTCCCTAGAATCTGTGTTCCTTTAAATTTGCTTTCCAAACTACTTTAATTTTCTGCATTGTTTTCTTTACTTTTATAAAACCCAGATTTTGGATCTCTCAAACAATGAATCTTAGGATCATAGCTAGTATATAGGATAGTTTCCCCACACTATTCCCCTGGATCGATTACCTTAGGGTTTACAAATTTATTTGCCGCTGTTATTATAATTAATCTGTTAGAAATAACAGTGATCAAATTGGCGCCGTTACCGGGGAGTTGCTAGATTTTATCTTGTTACCAGTTCGTTCTGGGATTTGCTGGATTGAGTTTTAATTTTTCTGTGCGTTTGCGTGTGTGAGTTTTTGAGTCTGTGTCCCGCATCAATCGACGCCATCAAGCGTCGATCGACATCGATCATTTTTGTTGCGTCGATCCCTAGCCTCGATCAACACCAATCACTCTTTTGTGTCGATCGATGTGAATCCACATCGATCGACACTGAACTGATTTTTACCTATTTCCTGTGCAGGTGCATGAACACGCGAGCTAAAGGAAAAACACTCGAAGCCTTTGTCCCTGAAATTGAAGCAACCTGCAGGAAAATCAAAAAGAAAGGAAAAGAAAAACAACGAGAGATGGCTGAGATTCTTGAAGCACCTCTGCAAAATATGACTCCCGAGGAGCAGAGGCAATTTGTGAATGAAGTACATCAGCTGAGAGCACATCTACAAGCAGCCCAGGCTACTCAGGCGGAGCAAGCTGCAAGACTGGCAGAGTTGAACGATAGGCAAGTTGTGATCCCGCAAAGGTCCATCTTGTATCGATTTCTTCCACAGCAAGCGGAGGCCGGATTCAGAGTTGGCATTGATACCAACAACTTCGAGCTGCGCACAAGCCTTATTCAGATGGTGCAGCAAAACCAGTTTGGGGGAAGAGCTGTAGAAGACCCATATACCCACCTCAACCAATTCATTGAGGTGTGTAACACTGTGAAGCAGAACGGAGTAACCCAAGATGTGATCAGGATGAGACTGTTCTCGTTCTCATTCAGAGACGAGGCACGGTCTTGGTTTGCTGGACTGGATAAGAGTCAGATCGGGACATGGGAGGAGCTTCGAGCAGAGTTCCTTACCAACTACTTCCCACCGAGCCTGCTGCTGAAGAGGAAAGCTGCCATTACTACTTTCAAGCAGATGTATGACGAGTCACTTTACGAGGCCTGGAAGAGATACAAAGAGCTCCTACGACTTTGTCCTGGACATGGCTTCGATCTGGAGATGCAAGTGTGTCATTTTTATGAGGGACTGAACCCTCACATGAAGGAGCTGGTTGATGCATCTGCTGGAGGAATACTGATGAAGAAGAGTGGTGCAGAGAGTGTGAGGTTGCTGGCTGATATGGCGCTGAATAGCCACCAATGGCAAACTGATAGGCAGCTTCCAGTCAAAGCAGTCGAGACAAAGCCAGAATTCGACGTGGTCGCTGAGGTGAAAAAGCTCCGGGAGGAGATTGAAAAATTGGGCACATCACAAGTTGCAGCTGTTGCAGAGCCAAGCATGGCCATAGTACCCGTAGAGGCTGACTACATCAACAGGGGTGCAAGCAGTTCGTCTGGAACTGCCGGTACGGAGGTGAACTACATTGGCGGTGGTTATCACAATAACTACCGAGGCAATCAAGGGTATCAGTACAACCATGGGCGATCTCACCCTGGTTTTTCCTATGCTAACCCTTCTGCTGCAGAACACCCTCCGCCTGGTTTTGATGCAGGTACTGGAGGAGAGATCGTGAAAAGTAAGAAATCCGTGGTAGAGGAGACGCTCGAGAAATTCATCAAGAGCTCGGATAACCGGTTTGCGAAAGTAGAAACCGAGGTGAAGGGAATGGCCAACCACATGCAGCTGATGACGAAACATCTTCAGATGATTGACACACAATTGAGCCAGATCGCCACCACACTCGGCAACCAACACAAGCGTGGACAGCTTTCGAGCACAACGGAGGTGAACCCTAAGTCCCAAAAAGACTGCAAAGCCGTTACTTTGAGGTCTGGGACGAGCTACAAGGGTCCCGAGATGGCTGTAGACGATCCTGGAGGCAAAAAAGAGCAAAAATGCACAGGAGATGAATCCACGTCGATCGACGGACCTGCCACGTCAATCGACGCAGAAGACCGAGGCCCATCGATCAAAGTTACACTACGTCGATCGACGTTGAAGTCTGTTCCAGACACGAAGCAGAAGCAGCCTGAAGAGCAGCTCCCTCCTTTGCCTTTCCCACAGCGGTTCACGAAGCAGAAAAAGGACAAGAAATTCTCCAGATTTGTGGAGAATCTAAAGAAGGTCAGCATCAATATTCCGCTAATCGAAGCACTAAAGAAGATCCCGGGATACATGAAGTACCTCCGGAAGCTGATGAGTGGAAAGAAGCAGTTCGTGGAGAACGAGACGGTGAAGATCCACGAGCAGTGCAGCCTGCTACTTCAAAAGCAGGTGCCCATCAAGAGAAGCGATCCTGGATGCTTCTCTATTCCGGTTGAGATTGGGGGACACACATTCGAGAGAGTACTATGTGATACTGGGGCCAGTATCAACCTGATGCCGTACTCCATCTACAAGCATCTCAACATCGGAGAGATGAGGCCCACGACAACACCCTGCAGATGGCGGACCGGTCTGTGTCCCGCCCGAAAGGTATACTAGAGGATGTGCTCATTCGTGGGGGCCATCTCATTTTTCCTGCAGATTTTGTGGTGCACGAGATGAAGGAGGACGAGAACATGCCCATGATCTTGGGGCGTGAGTTTCTCGACACTAGCGCTGCTCTCATTGACTATCGAGGCGGCGAGATCACACTCCGAGCGAATGACGAGAGGATCACCTTTGTGATCGACAAGAACAAGAAGAAGGCGGAGTGCAATCGAATCTCCACTACCGAAGAAGAGGATGGGTCTGAAGAAGATGAAGCAGCTGCCATTGAGTGGGAGCGAGGAAACGATAGGGTAGCAGTGTCAACTGCGCCACCTTTTTCTGAGCTCACCACCATTATCAAAGACCGGAAAAGTCTACATGGTGGATGCCAAAGGTCGGCGAGTCTGGACCCGACCTCCTTGGCAGTGATTTAAGGTATCGTCGAGCTGCGACGTTAAATCAAGCACTTGTTGGGAGGTAACCCAACATTTTCCGTATTTTCCTTTCAATTTTTTTTTATTTATTATTATTTCGAATTTCTGCTTTTATTTCTTAGCTAACAGTTGTTTTGCAGTATTGAAAAAAAAATAAATAAATAAATTTTGGAGATCAGCTCGATGTCAATTAACGCAGCCTGGTGTCGATCGACGCCGAGCAGTCCGGCGTGATACACTTGATCCAAGGAGAGGGATAGACAAGAAGGCTTCAAGTCAATCGACGCGAAGTGCCAACAGCCACTATTTCACGCCGCACAATGTTCGAAGACTCCGGGGGATAAAAAGTTGATGTCTGAGATCAACTACCAGGTATCGTTCCCTCTTTTGTCTGATTTTCAAACTTATTCCACTCTTCGAGTTGGAAATAAGTTTGGAGGGATGTGGACAAGAGATGGAACATTCAATCTTTTATTTATTCTGCTTTCCGTATTTAAATTTTGCCTTAATTTTTAAATTTTATTTTGTGGGGAAAATTTTTGAGTTTTGAAATAACCCGAACGAGACTGTGAGATTAGAATTGATTGAGGGTTGAGTTGAATTGATTGTGATTGTGGTTAGATGCCAATGAATGTAGAATACCGCATGATAGGATTGATTTGACACTTGTGCTTGCATGCTGATTGAGCTGATTTGAAATTGACTGCGGAAGAAAAATTTTGAACCCTTGTGTGAGAATTTTGAGCCTTTATTTCATTTGATGTGAGATTCACATGTGTGTTTTTATTTCTCTAGAACTTGCCTATTTTCTGTGTTGAGACTGCATAGTGTGCACAAGTTTAGGAAATGATCTTAGGCCATCTTTGATAGCCCAATTCCCTAAACAATGTCCCTTCGCATTGAATTTTCCCTAGTTAGCCACTTTTGAGCCTATACAAAATTTTTCTTTCCTTGTCTATGAGATTAAGAAGAAGTATTGGTTTTGCTCATGTCTTGAGTTGTGGTATGTGGGTGGAATGATTGTGATATGGAGATAAGAAAATATAAATTAGTGGTGAAAAGATGTGTGAAAAAGAAGCTCAAAGAAATAATTAGAATTCTCATAAGCTCTCTGAAAAGAAAAGAATACAAAATTATGTAAAGAGCATAAGAGATTCAAAATGAGCTAGAAAAAAAAAAAAGAGGTTGTGTATTTGTTGATATATTTGAGGAGAAGGGTGAATGAACTTAGATGGTGGTTTGGATTGATTGAGGAAGTAAAAACTTGATTGATTTTAGTCACTTGGCCATATTTTTCTACCTTTCGCAAAAAACCTACATTACAACCTAATGAAAGTCCTTTTCGATTCTAGACTTGTGTGCACATTCTAGCAGTGGAGATATTAGAAAATTTGCAAGCCTATGGTAGAAATTTCTTCATACATGTTGTTAAGTGCTTTCATCTATACCTTAAACACTTGAGAGTTGAGCGATACACTTCCTGTGAGTTCTTCCAATGTTGATGAATTTTCTGTCTCTTTCAAATTGGTTGTGTGTAGTGAATTTTTGATTCTTGACTGTGATGGATCTTGTGAGGCATTGCACTTTAATCGCATGATCTTTTGATTTCTTTCTTGCCTATTGATTGAGGACAATCAAACGTTCAAGTTTGGGGGGTTGATAAGCTCATTATTTTACTTGCTTATCTATATTATTTTATACTATTTTATGTAGTTTTATTGAGTTTATATATATATTCTATGCATGAGTCTATATTAGGTGGTATTATGCGCATTTTGGTGTTTTTGCAGGGTTTAAGGCCTAAGTTCACGAGAAATCCGTTCCGGAAGCAGTGACGTGTAAGAGTAGCAGTGAAGAGTTCTTCCACAAGAGGAATTCGAGCTATTGGCACATAGAAATGGATGATGCTTTGAGTTAGCTCTCCAACGCAACTGGAATCGGGTCAATCGGAGTTCGGGAGAGAAAGTTATGGCCAAAACCGTGAGACCGCGCAGAAGGGGCGAGAAGCTGCGTCGACAGACGCCAATCAGCATTGATCGACGCCAACCAAGAAGCCACGTCGATCGATGTGGATCAGCCACGATCGACGCGAGGCTGTCTGCTGGAGCGGAAATTTGAGGAAAAACAGATTTATTCATATCTTTAGCCCTATATTTGATAGGATACACATCCAGCACTATAAATACCTATGTAAATTCGATTTTTCAGATGCCCCATAATTCCTTTTCATATTTTTGTTCTACAATTTGATTTTGAGAGTTTGGAGACTTGGGAAACACGAAACCCTTTTATTTTCTCGTAAGTTCTTTATGTTTATGCAATTTAATATGTTTTCTTTTGGATTTCTATCTGCGATGAGTGGCTAGAAACCCTAGCGGGTTCTAGGGGTTGATATTATTATGGATGCATGTTAGGATTAATTAATTAGGTTCATGATTCCTGTGTTTATTCTATAATTCTAGATTAATTCAAGGACCGAGAGGTGACGATTAATTTAGATGTCTAGCTATTGATAGAAGGACCGAGAGATGAATATTAATAGTGGGAATAGGAATGCATGATACAATCTACACTATCCAAACAGATGTACTAGACTGTAGGAATTGAATTGATTTGCTTATCAGATTGACTAATTTGGTGTAGTTTGAGACCGAGCGGAGATAGTCACTAGTTAGTAATCTAGGTTATATTTGCCAAACATGGAAATATAGCATTGTTGCAGTATTCCACCTGTTAAATTAATTGATTCCTACATGTCATCCATAATATGAATTCCTCCCTAGAATCTATGTTCCTTTAAATTTGCTTTCCAAACTACTTTAATTTTCTGCATTGTTTTCTTTACTTTTTTAAAACCCTGATTTTGGATCTCTCAAACAATGAATCTTAGGATCATAGCTAGTAAATAGGATAGTTTCCCCACACAATTCCCCTTGATCGATAACCTTAGGGTTTACAAATTTATTTGCCGCTGTTATTATAATTAATTTGTTAGAAATTGCAGTGATCAGGCAGCAATACTTGATGATGCATTGTGGGCATACCGCACCGCCTACAAAACGCCTATTAGGACGTCACCGTATCAGCTGATCTTCGGGAAGTCCTGTCACCTTCCTGTTGAGATGGAGCACAAGGATTGGAGGGCAGTGAAAGAACTGAATATGGATTGGAAGTCAGCCGCAGAAGAGCGAGCCATGGCATTGAACGAGCTTGAAGATTTTTGAGATGAAGCCTGAGAACAATGTCATCTACAAGAATCGAGTGAAGAGATTCCACGACAAGAGGATTCGCTCGCATGTATTCCATTTTGGTGACAAAGTCCTACTCTTCAAATTCTGTCTTCGCTTCAAGCCCGGAAAGCTGCAGTCAAAGTGGGCCGGACCATACACCGTGATTTGTCAATTCATGAACGGTGTAGTCGAATTAGCTGGCCAAGAGGGGAAGAACTTCATGGTGAACGGGCAGAACTTGAAACCATACTACACCCCACTTCAAGTCAGAGCGGTGGAGAAGTATTACTTAAATCGCCCTTGAAATCACAGGTATTGTCGAGCTAGCGACATAAAACCAAGCACTGGTTGGGAGGTAACCCAACAGTTTACTGCTTTCTTTAATTCTGTAACTTTAAATTCAGTAGAGTCGAGTCATTTGAGTTTCGTGTTTTCAGAATTTTTTTAAATTTCGTCGGGTCCAGTCGTCTGTCAGGGCCACGTCGATCGCTATTTTTTGGCATCGATCAACTTGTGTTGTTGGTCTTCGTCGATCGACGCCATTCCTCGTCAATCGACAAAGAAGTTTTGTTCACGACGATCGACGGGGGTGCCTCGTCGATTGACTCGAACGATTCAACAGCCAGACAGAGATGGGTTTAAAACCCAAAATCCCTCATTCTTTTTCTCACAAACACACACGCACGATTTTTTTTCCTCTCCAAAAAACCCACTTCGAATTTTTCTCTCCAAATTCGTCGCGACAATCCGCGGTATGTATCCTATACCTCTCCTCTTCGACTATTTCATATGTTGTGAAGGATTTAAGCATGATTTTTGATGAAATTGAACTTGGAGCCCTTGTTTCCATTTTTGCATTTTTGTCGATTTCGTTGCTATTCATGATGATTATTCGATATGGTTAGTCGTTTTAGTCGATACACTTGCTTATCATGGATTTGTTGATTTGATTTCATTGAATTTGACAAACAAAAGTTTGGGGGATAATTCTTGTTGGTGGTGTTGCTGTTGTACTGTTACTTTGGGTTTCAATTAAGGATGCAATATGCTAGGATAGAGCTTGAATTGCGTGAAAGTCGAATCAATTTTGCATGGGTAGATACATTTTGTGGATAATTGCACATTTGGTTGTATTGATGTTTGGGAATATTTTGTGAAGTATTTGATAAGCTTTGGCATTTTTCCTATTACCCTTGCAGTTCATCATGGATTTTCGACCCACCTTTGCAAACCGGGTATATGAGAGATGCTTCCGAAAACTCTCAAGTGACAAGTTCACCGTCCGGTAGACACTCTACCCATGCCCGACGACTATGGAGAAGCTGGGAATTCAAGATGATGTGAATGCTCTCTTGGAGAGAGTGAATTGGAGTGCTTGGATGACAGCGAGGTGGCCAACATATCCGTCGCTTGTCCTGGAGTTTCTGGCCTCACTCCATTTCTGTGAGGTTCAGCCGGAGTCGGAGCCTACCACCATCGCCTTCCAGCTTTTGAACAAGCACTACGAGATGCCAAGGGACATGCTTGAAGAAATTTAGGGAGTCCGAAAAAGGGGAGTTGGCTTTCTTCCCCCGAGTTTTGACATTGCCCGATTCTGGAGCCAAATAGCAGCCGATGCTAAAGAGGACTTGCGGGAGTTTGACTCGGGGAATTTGAAGGCTTCCTCCATTGACAACCCAGTATTCCGGTATCTTCAGAGGTGCATGGGGGTGTCGATCACTGGCCGATATGAAAGCGGCAAGGCGAGAGTGGGAGAGCTGTTTGCCCTCTACTGCATGCTGACGGGGGAGGAGTTCAGCTTTGTGGCGCTGGTAATGGATCATTGGAGGCATCAGATCAAGGCCTACAAAGGTAACATTTGGAGCGGGGGATTGATCATCCCGATTGCAGAGCATGTGGGCATTGACTTGACCCTGATTGAGGCACTCGAGGACGACACCCGAGGACTTGGCACCGGGGCTCTGGTGAAGATGTTGATGCTTTCACCACGGGAGTCAGGGTGGTCCCTGCGGATGTTCAATGGGGACAAGTTCCCACTTCCACAGAGGGACCTCACTCACGTCATTGATTATCACTTCCGTGATAATTGGTTGATGAGCACACCCGCCCATTTGAGGCTCATGGTCGGAGTACATGGAGGACCCGGTACCTCCAGACTTTGTTACCGACCGCTGACTCGGCCAGATCAGCGACCGCCACAGACTCCCCCAGCCGAGCCCGAGGATGAGGAGCCAGAGGATGAGAGGCATGATGGAGGAGGAGAGCACATTCCGGATCAGACCGCTAGACATTTTTTCAGCCACTTCGCAGGAGAGTCTTCATCTTCCGGGGTGGATCTGGCAATGATCTACCAGTTCATGCAGCAGCAAGCTAATTTGCATTCGGAGGAGCACACCAGGCAGGCAGAGTTTTGCCAGCACGTGACCACGAGGCTCAACACCCACAACACGCAGATGCAGCGCCTCCTCTTTGACACCGAGCCCAACTCCGTCTACCTTTGACGCAAGAGTGAGCGCCAGGACCACCGGCGGCGACTACCCGTGTGGCCATCTCCCAATGTTGACATGGAGGATCCTACGAAGGAGGAATGAGGTACCGTTTCCTTTTTCCTTATCTAACTTTCAAACTTGTCCACTCCTTCGATTGAAACAAGTTTGTGGGGATGAGGATTGGAAAAGGGACACATTTGTTTTTATTTATTTTTCTACTTTATTTTAATTTTCGTTGTTTCGTTGTTTTTCTTTCTTTTGTTTTTCGTGTTTGATTTTTCTGAACCATCACCATCCTTGTTCTTTTGCTTCAGTGTGAACAATTGCTCTCTTCAAGGCTTTTCACTCAAAAATTATTATTTTTGAACTCTTGATTTGTGGTACTTGTTCTGTGTTGAATAAGTTTTGAACTCTTGATTTGTGGTACTTGTTCTGAGTTGAATAGTCTTGAGTATTGTTTTAGGAGCTTTTGAACATAGGGCAGTCGGAACTACTTTTGATTATGTTGGTGTTGGAATTGATTACTTGTCTTTCCTTGAAATAAGAATTGTTGATTGAATATCGAGATATTTGCTGATTAAGAATGATAATCTGTGTGATCGAGTAGCCGATGATAGGAGTTGTTTTGCTTGATAAGTTGACCTTCGAAATATAAATTTTTGCATGATAACTGTTCGAAATTGGATAATTATTGAGGAGTAACGAAAATTTCTACCCTGTGAGAGATTTGTGCCATTTTTCGTTTGATGAGTGACAAAGTTATTAGAATTACTTCCTAGAATTTGACGAATTTCTCTCTTGAGGTTGCATTAAGTGTGGTAATAGGGTGTAAATGATTTAGGCATGTTCTTTCGTAGCCCGTCTCCCATACACTAACCTTTAATTTCCACTTGTAGCCCCTTTGAGCCTTGAATTTTTTTTTCTTTGATTAGGAGGGTTGATGAACAAAAGATTGTGATTCATTGGATAGTGTGAATTGTGGGATTGTGACATAAGGTTTTGTGCAAAAGTAGGGGTTCCTATGGGTAAATAAAAAAAAAGTGAACATTGGTGAAAAAGAATGAAAAGAGAAGAGAAAAAAAATGAGAAGAAAAATTCATATATTGTAGTTCACAAAAGTCAAAATAAAGTCTAGGACCCTGAAAATTACAAAAGAGAAGGAACAAGATTGTGCATGAAAAAGAAAAAAATTTATGTGGTTATGATATGCGAAGGCCATGAGTTCATTTGCAATATTCTAAGTCACTTAGCCAGAAATATCCCTCCTTTTAGGTAAAAGCCACATTACAACCAAATTAAGACCTTTCTGATTCCCTGAAAAGCCACACTAACAAGCAGTGGAGAGATGAGAAATTTGTCAAACCTATGGTGAGGTAAACTAAAATTTTGAATGAGTGAATTTCTTGCCCTTATCTTGATTGAGCGATGAGTGCAAACACTGCCCTATGAGGTTCCTCCTCAATAATTTAGCAATGAGAATTTGTTTGGATTGCATGATTTATATGAGTGATACTTAGATTGCAAAAGAAGCTTGTGAGGCATTGCACACTCGTATCTGCATTTGATTAATTTCTTTTCTGTGAATTGATCGAGGATGATAAATGGTTTAAGTTTGGGGGAGTTGATAAGTTAGGATTTTCACCAACTTATATAGTTGTTCTTTGACTAATTGTGTGATGTTTAGATTGTTTTTAGTGTCTTTTTCGAGCATGAATTGGCTTTTGTACTTGTAATGACGTGTTTGATGAATCATGCAAGTTTTTGGTCGAAAACAGAGAAGAGTCAAAATTCCAGTTTTAGGTCCACGTCGATCGATGGAGATGCCTCGTCGATCGATGAGATAATTGGAAAGGGAGCGATCGACGAAGGAGAAGGAGAAGATCAACAAAAGCAGCAAAACCCACGTCAATCGACGCCATTCCACGTCGATCGATGAGGGTGTTTCATCAGCATCGATTGACGCTATTCTCCCACGGTCGACGCGCATGCGGGATTCCTAATCTGAGTCTGATTTGAAGATAAAGACATATCTATTCTGGATACTGTTTGATACATCTTTCACTATTATAAATAGCCATGTATAAATTCATTTTTTAAGGTGGGAATCATTAGAGCAATTAAAAGATTTTAGTATTGAAGGTTTTTAGAGATTTCAGAGGTTTTAGAGTTTTTATGTTTGAAGACAGAGTTTTGAGGGAAGACAATCAGACCCAAGTTTTTATGCAATTCAGGTTTTATTTTTCTACGATGAATATTTTTCTGAATATGTGTAACTAATCTCTTCCTCAGATTCTAGGGTTTCAAACTATCAATGTATGCATATATTGATTAATTGAATTATTTTCCCTTTCCCTTCGTAGTTTGTGAAATCTAAATTTATTCATAATCTTGAGTTTGTTGGCCACATCTTAGGATTAACTAGTTGATTACTTGAGACGTAACTGTAATAGTTTTCAACGGAAAGAGATTTTCACAATATAATCTGATTTCTTGTCGTAACTGAAGGAAATTGATTGTAGGGATAAATCTGTAGATCTTTTGAGTTAGTTAATTTATCTTGAGACCGAGCGGAGATAGGTAATTAATTAATCTACTTTATGAATTGTCCAACAAATAAGTTCATAATACCTTTCTGATGTTTCACTACGAAGAGGAATTAAATTGGGAAATAATCAATTCATTCATCCATTTCATACTTGATAGGTAGATGACCCTGGAATATGTACCTCTCATAATCGTTTTCATCAAAAGTAATTTAGTTTTTTGTCTGAATTTTAATTAGCAAGTATTGAGATTTTCAAAATAACCACAACCCAAAATTTGATTTTTCCTAACCAGAGTTTTGAGAACTGATGTTTTAGTACTTAGGATTTTTCGTTAATTCTTTCCCCTTGGATTCGATAATTTTATTTGCCGCTATATTATTAGCTTTGCTAAGTCGCTTGTTAAATAATTTAGCGATCACTCATATGATCCTCTGTGATCTCCTACACACCACATGGTCATCCCTATATGCGAGACAATAGGATATTATGGTTCGTTGTATGTTTGTTTCATCAGACAGTTAGCATTGTTGCAGCAACGTATATGAAGACCAGTGTACAAAACACTTAATTATATAGGCTTTCAGTATATAATCCCAACAATCTCACACTTATACTTAAAGCATAATACCATTGCTTTATCAAAGTATTAAGTGTGTCTATACTGTCAATCACTCCCACTGCATTCACATTACCTCTTGTCATGATTTCTCGTATGATGTGATACTACACATTCTATGTGTTTCACCACCTTGTGAGTCTTGGGTTCTCTTGAGTTTGTCATTGCACCAACATGATCACAATTCTATGTGATTTTATTAGGCAAACTCGGAACACACACCTCTAGAGGATAGCACCGGAGTTATATTGCTTCTTGCAAAGCTAATGAAGCTGTCAAAAACTCAGCCTTCATACCGGAATTCGTAACAATTACTGTGTTAGATTCCTATAACTCCTCCTCCAAGGCCAACACACTACTGTATCCTCCTGGATATCCGATGCCATTCAACTCACACGGCTCATTCATTAATCAATGTGCCTATCCAGAGTTGAACTGATATCTGTATAGCATGCTTATAGCAGTACATATATCTAACTTTGTTCATTTACAATATAGAAAGATAACAATCTTTCTTGCTATGAACGACTCACCACAGAATCAATTTAAGCGACTTGAAATACCTGAACATCCTTTTCTTGTGACAACACAAGACTTTAATTCAAAAGATATTCCAAGATCTCATAAGTCCTACTTCTGAAACTGTTCGGATAACCATCATTTATGCCTGACAATATCTCCACACCATCTCTGAATGTGAAAATACTATATGCATAATGTGCAAGGAAAACCACGCTTCCGCTGACACATAACTGGTACATGAAACTCTCATTCTCGATAGACAATATCGAAATGTCTGTTTCATGACTTTGAAGCTCCCTCTACCTTGGCTTCCAGACATGATGCTTTGCACATAACTTATCTGGTTGCTGCATATAGATGTCGTCACCTTTTATCAAGGTACCCATTTATAAAATTCGGATGACGTCATCCATCTTCCAAATAGTTAGATTCATATGTGTTGTTATGGTTAAAAGAATTCGAATGGGTTTAATAGTTGCAACCAGTGAGAAGGTCTTGTTGTGAAACATACCTTACTCACTAACCTAGACCTTCGAAAACATACTAGGTTACCATTCGAGCTTTTCTTTCCTTGTATATCAATCAGTTACTTATAGCTGGTAAGCTATTTAGCAATCACTGATCCTGATATACAACCATAACCTTTACTGATTCATTTCTGAATTCATGACTTGACGTCATTAAACTGCATCTTTTGTCTTAACAGCTTCGTCGCGCTTTAAGGGATGAGTAAGATGTTGTTCGTTAAGCTGGGAACAAGTCCAGAGACTGTTTCCACGAACTAGTACCATTAGGCCTGTTAAGGCAACCTCCCACTGCAACGATGCTCCTTTTACGTTGTCAGTTAATGGTGCATTAATTTGTGGTTTACCACCTTACACAGGTGACCGTGCAATTGGTACCATACCTTCCAAGATATGCTCAATATGCCACGGGGTATTTCCTGATGGATTTGAATTGTCTTCTCTAAAACGTTAGAGGACAATCTCATATTTGGATTCATAGTTTTATCCTATACAACTTGCTTGTATCTAGGATGTACAAAGCAACCATCTTTTTCGTTTACCTTGAATAGCCCACAAAGCAGTACTAGCTTAAACCTTTCTTCCAACCAATTAGTTTCCTATATCAGCTTAACAGCCGAATTACCCATCATGGCCCTTTTGACAGAGTCAAGGTCTGCTAGGGTATTTGGAACTGATTTAGAAGGCACTAGATTAAGCAAACACACAACTGTTTTTGGCGCTCTTCCCAAAAACAAAAATTTGGCAAAGCTGGCATAACTTATAAACTTTTAAAGAATTTTATTTCGTTTTACCTACACTATCCCAATCGAGGAATAATAGGTGTACTTAACTGGGATGCAATCCCTTTGCTCTGCTAGATACTGTAAAACCCCATCACTTAAGATATACCATTATGAATGAACCATAATGTTTTTACGGTCTTGTATAACTTATTCTCTACCTTAGTCTTGAACGCTCTTGATTAAAGCTAGAGACTAAGACTTGTAGTGAACTAGATAAACAAATCCAAATCTTAAATGATTACAGTATCAATGCCTATTAAGGCAACTGCGGAAGTAGATTCAAACCAGCAAACCACAGCAAACACAAAATAACCTATAGAGATACAATCGCCTATTAAAAGGCCTTGTTACTATCTAATACCTGTATGTAGTTATCATAAGTACCATTCTTAGGAATACCCGGATTGAATCCATAATTCCATGAATTACTTAAAACTACTTAGACTGATGTAACTTATCTCTATAGAGATTCTTTAAGTTATACCTTAGAACACTGATAGTTTATGTAATTGATAAGTTAGGATTTTCACCAACTTATCTGGTTGTTCTTTGACTAAATGTGTGGTGTAAAGATTGTTTTTGTACTAGTTTTTGTGCATGAATTAGCTTTTGTGCTCGTAATGTTGTGTTTGATGAATCATGCAGAGTTTTGGCCATAAACAGAGGGGAGTTGGATTTCCAATTTTAGGTCCACGTCGATCGACGAAAATGTCTCGTTGATCGATGAGGAGAATGAAGGAGGAGCGATCAACGAAGAAAGAAAAGAGAAGATCAACGGAGGTAGCATCCACGTCGATCAACGCCATTGGACGTCTATCGATGAATGCATTTCATCGGCATCGATCGACGCCAATCTCCCACGATCGACGCAAAGTCGGGAATCCTAGTCTGCGTCTATTTTGGAGATAAAGCCATATCTTCACCCAGATTTTGTAGGATACATTCTACACTATTATAAAAAGCCATATAGAATTCATTTTTTAGGGAGAGAGACAATAGATTACTTACCAGAATTTAGTATTGAAGATTAATTAGAGTTTCTCAAGGTTTTTGAAGTTTATGTTTGAAGACAGAGTTCTGCAGGATTATTTTCGAATTCTGATTTTTATGCAATTCAGGTTCTATTCTTCTATGATGAATATTATTTTGAATATGTGTAACTAATCTCTTCCTCAGATTCTAGGGTTTCGAATTATCAATGTATACATGTTTGACTAATTGAATTATTTTTCCTTTCCCTTCGTAGTTTGTGAATTCTGTGCTTATTCATAATCTTGATTTGTTGGCCACATCTTAGGATTATCTAGTTGATTACTTGAGACGTAACTGTAATAGTTTTCAATCGAAAGAGATTTTCACAATATAATCTGATTTCTAGTCGTAACTGAAGGAGATTGATTGTAGGAATAAATCTGTAGATCTTTCGAGTTAATTAATTTATCTTGAGACCGAGCGGAGATAGGTAATTGATTAATCTACTTTACGAATTGTCCAACAAAGAAGTTCGTAATACTGTTCTGATGTTTCACCATGAAGAGGAATTAAAATTGGGAAATAATCAATTTATTTATCCATGTCATACTTGATAAGGAGATATTCCCGGAATCTGTAATTCTCATATCTGTTTTCAATCAAAGTATTTTAATTTCTTGTTTAAGTTTCATTAGCGAGTACTGCGATTTTCAAAACTACCAAAACTTTTCAATTGATTTTCCTAACCAAATCTGTGATTAAAGTACTGATTTAGGCTGTAATTTCTGTATTTTCCTTTAATTTTCCATATTTTCGTAATTCACGTCGATCGACGCTTAAACTCGTCGATCGACGCCATCTTTTCCTTCTCGTCAATCGACGCTCACTTTCATCGATCGACGCTGTACTTGTTTTCAGATTTTTTATTTTTTGTATTTCAGTTCGTTCCGTTTATTTTCAGTCTTCCTTCACTGCCTCCTTTGCTGTACAGGTAGTGCATGAGTACACGAGCCAGAGGAAAGGACCCGCTATATTATCACCCGGATATTGAAGCCACTTGCAGAAAGATCCGAAAGAATAAGCGTACTCAGGAAAGCTCAAGCAGTCAAGCAATGGACGAACAACCACCAATTATCCAACAGCAACCACTAATGCTAACTACAGAGGAGCAAGCTGTGCTTCTCCAGGAAGTTCAAGCGATGAGGGCACAGATCCAACAGTTCAACCTGGAGAGAGACCTCGAGAGGAATAATCCAAATAGAAGGGATATGCGCCATAACCCACTATTCCATGACAATCCCGACAATGGAGAGGATGACAACCAGGATCCGCCAGGGGAGTCTGACGATGAGGAAGAAGAGGAGGCCATGAAGAACCGGTATAAACCTCGGTTCAAGGAAATAGATTTCAGGATTGGCATCAATGCCAATAATTTTGAACCGAAGACCGGGTTGGTACAGATGGTTCAGCAAAACCAATTTGGAGGAAGACCAGCTGAAGATCCTTATGCGCATCTGGATAAGTTCCTTATGCTGTGCAACACTGTCAAAATCGGAGGAGTCAGCAAGAGTGCCATCTGAATGTGTCTGTTCGCATTCTCTTTGCGGGATAAGGCACAATCATGGTTCACTGCACTAGACAAGGGGAGCATAAGCACGTGGACTAAACTGAGGAATAAGTTCTTGGAGGACTTTTTCCCTCCAAATGTCATCAGGCAGCAAAGAAAAGAAATCATCAGGTTCACTCAACGACCCGATGAAAGCTTCAGTGAGACGTGGGATCGATTCAAAGAATTGCTGAGATCATGCCCCGGTCATGGTTTTCCGCCAGGAGAACAAGCAGAGACCTTTTACGAAGGGCTCAATGAAATGACCGTCAAGTTGGTAGACACCACACTTGGTGACTCCGTAATGACAAAGAGCGGAAAGAAGGCCATGGAATTCTTCCAAAAGATGGCTAACAACACTCAAAGATGGTCCTCATGCCGAACTCGACCTGTGAAAGCAATCGAGAAAGTAGTGGAGAAAGCCACCGAACAACCTGATCTGGCAACTGAGCTGAAGAAGCTAAAGGAAAAATTCGCAACTCTAAAGCAAGAGAAAGCAGTCACTACTATCGAGGCGACACAAGCTCCAACTGAGGGGGACAATGCTGAGGTAAATTTTATCCAAAGGGGCGGCTATAAAAATAATTACCGAGGAGGATTCCAGCAACACAATCAGCAGCATCATCAGCCCTATACCTTTAATCATGCAAGGAATCACCCTGGATTCTCTTACGCAAACCCTCAAGCTGCAGAGCAACCAACTCAAGGATTCGCCGTACAGGATGGGGAGATAGTGGAGAAGAAGAAGCCAAATCTCGAGGAAATTTTGGCTAAGTTCATGGAAGGCTCCACCGATACGGTAGCTAAACTCAAACAAGAAATATCAGGGGTGAACACCAAGGTTGACCAGGTGCAGAAGCATGTGCAGATCATTGAAAATCAAGTCAGCCAGATCGCCGATGCTCTTGGGACAAAACACAAGCCGGGACAACTCCCGAGCAACACTCAGGTCAACCCCATGAACCAGAATCAGAGGAACCAGGTGAACGCCATAACCCTGCGAGGGGGTAAGTCTTATGAAGGGCCAACGCAAGCAGGAACAAATACCCAAGATGAAGGAGAAATCGAGCAAGACAAAGAGGGCAGCGCAGATGAATCCCCGTCGACCGACGAGAGGCCTTCGTCGATCGACAAAGCATCAAAATCCCCATCGATTGACGTGGATTATCATCGATCGACGCCTGCTCCTAATCCACCCCCAAAGAAACCGCCTCTACCGTTTCCGCAGCGGTTTGCCAAGACCAAGATGAACGAAAGGTATGCATGTTTTCTGGAGACAATGAAGAAGGTGCACATCAACATCCCATTGGTCGAAGCCTTGCAAGAGATGCCCGGGTACATCAAGTTCCTGAAAGATATGGTCTCTCAGAAACGACCCTTCTTGGAGCATGAGACGGTCAACCTCTTCGAAGAGTGCAGTGCCATCATTCAAAAGAAGATGTCGATCAAAAGGGAAGACCCAGGCTCCTTCACAATCTCCTGTGTCATCGGAGGGGAGACCTTTGGGAAAGTTCTCTGCAATTCCAGTGCTTCAATCAACCTGATGCCATTATCAATCTTCAAGCGGTTGAAGATCGGAAGTATCAAGCCCACAACAATCTCACTTCAGATGGCCAATCGATCAGTCACTTATCCGATAGGCATTGTGGAAGATGTGCTGGTGAAGGTGAAAGACTTCATTATTCCAGCCGATTTTGTGGTGCTCGATATGGAAGAGGATCGCAACATTCCCCTTATCCTTGGAAGACCATTCCTGAAGACTAGAGGAGCATTGATCGATACTCGAGACGGAAAACTCACATTCAGGATGAATAATGAGTTGGTGACATTCTCGATCTACAAGGCAATGCAGAAGCACATGATGGAAGCTACACCGAAGAATGCCACATGATCAACTGCTTCAGCCCGGTAATGTCTTCTCCATTCACCTCCCTCAAAAGCGAACCAGACTTCCTGGAAAACTGCTTGCAACATTCTCTGTTCTCGTCAACAAATCTGGATGAGGCAACTGAGGAAATCATGGATCTGGTCATGGAGCTGGACGTGTTTGAGGAAATAACTCGGGAAAAAGAAATCAAAAGAGAGCCACTGCCTAATCGATACAGCCAGAACAACCCAAAAAAGTTGGAAAACAAGCCTCCGTCAATCGACGCCACTGCGGCGTCGATCGAGGCCACAGCAAACAGCACGACGATCGACGGAGGGTCTCCGTCGATCGACGGCAACCTGAAACAGCCGAGCTCCAGCTCTGATCCACCAGTTCTGGAACTCAAGACACTTCCGGCACATCTCAGGTACGCATTCCTAGGCTCTGATAATACTTACCCTATCATTGTTTCTGCTTATCTTACACAGGGGGAGTTGGAGAAACTGCTGCGAGTCCTACAGAAATACAAGTCCGCCATCGGATGGACCTTGGGGGATATCAAAGGAATCAGCCCTTTGCTGTGCATGCATAAAATCATCCTTGAAGAAGAAGCCAAGCCAAAGAGACAAGCACAGCAACGATTGAACCCAATCATTCAAGAAGTTGTGAAGAAGGAGGTTCTCAAACTCCTTGACCACAGTATGATCTACCCAATCTCCGACAGTAAATGGGTGAGCCCTATACAAGTAGTAGCCAAGAAAGGGGGGATGCAGATTGTGAAGAACGATGATGGAGAGGAAGTTGCAACAAGACCAATCACGGGATGGCGGTTCTGCATCGACTACCGAGCCTTGAACACCGCCACGTGCAAGGATCACTTTCCCCTTCCATTCATCGATCAAATGCTTGATAGATTATCTTGTTACCCTTTCTTTTTTTTTCTTGATGGTTACTCAGGGTACAACCAGATAGCTGTGGCACCTGAAGATCAACACAAGACAACATTCACTTGTCCATTTGGAGTGTTCGCCTACCGCCGGATGCCATTCGGATTATGCAATGCACCGGCTACCTTCCAAAGATGCATTATGGCAATCTTCCACGATCTGATCGAAGATATCATGGAGGTATTCATGGATGATTTCTCAGTTTTCGGTAGCTCATTTGATATTTGTCTGTAGAATCTAGCTACTGTACTTGAGAGATGCACCGAGACAAACCTATGCCTCAATTGGGAGAAATGCCACTTCATGGTGCGAGAGGGGATTGTGTTGGGACATAGAGTATCAGCCGAGGGACTAGAAGTGGATCGAGCCAAAGTCATAGCCATTGAAAAAATGCCACCGCCAACAAATGTTAAGGCTGTCCGAAGTTTCCTAGGCCACTCCGGATTCTATAGGAGGTTCATCAAGGACTTCTCAAAGATCTTCCGGCCCCTATGCAACCTTCTGGAAAAGGACGTCTCCTTTGTGTTTGATGACGATTGTGTGAAAGCCTTCGAGAGATTGAAGGAGGCACTGGTAACAGCACCAATCCTGACATCACCGGACTGGGATGAGCCCTTCACATTGATGTGCGATGCCAGTGATTACGCTGTTGGGGCAGTTTTGGGGCAATTAAAAGGAAGGCTTTTCCATGTAATTCAGTACGCCAACAAGAGCATGAATCCAGCCCAATGCAACTACACCACCATGGAGAAAGAAATGCTCGCAGTTGTCTATGCCTTCGACAAGTTCCGACCATATCTGATAGGTTCAATGACAACCATTTTCACCGACCATGCAGCCATCAGATATCTGTTCGTAAAGCAAGATGCCATGCCTAGGCTGATGCGGTGGATACTACTACTACAAGAGTTTGACTTGGAGATCAAGGACATGAAAAAGAGTGAGAACGTGATCGCAGACCACCTCTCAAGACTCGAGCCACCGGTCAAAGGGGATGATCAGCAGATGATGATCCGGGAAACATTCCCGGACAAACAGATCTGCATCGCTAGGGAATTGAAAGAGATGTATGATTCCAAGACACCCTGGTATGCAGATTTTGCCAACTACTTGGTCGGCGGTGTTCTCCCTCCGGACTCCTCTCCATATGCAAGGAAGAAGTTTCTGCATGATGTCAGATTCTATTACTGGGAGGATCCCTACTTATGGCGTAGATGTGCTGATGGCATCATCCGCCGCTGTGTGCCTCACTCCGAGTGGCAACAAATCTTCGAAGTCTGCCACTCATCTCCTAGTGGTGTCCATCACTCAGTCAACCGGACCGCATTCAAAATCCTTGCCAGCGGATTCTACTGGCCATCCATCTACGAGATTTGCCGTGGATGGATAATGGGTTGCGATCGCTGCCAGAGGACCGGCAACATCTTGCGAAGGAACGAAATGCCACAGACACCGGTCATCGAAGTCGAGATCTTTGATGTTTGGGGGATGGACTTCATGGGACCCTTTCCACCATCTCAAGGGTTCTCATACATCCTCTTGGCAGTGGACTACGTATCACGATGGGTCGAGGCTACTCCAACAATCACAAATGACTCCAAGGTAGTCATCAAGTTCCTACAAAAACTAATAACGCGATTTGGGACACCAAGAGCCTTGGTAAGCGATGGGGGATCCCACTTCTGCAACAAATGGCTTGGTACCCTTCTCGCCAGATACGGAGTCAAACACCGAGTCACCACGCCATATCATCCACAAAGGAATGGGCTGACGGAGCTGTCCAATCGAGAAATCAAGCAAATCTTGGAGAAGACGGTGAAGCAAAGAAAGGAGTGGGCGGCAGTGCTTGATGATGCATTATGGGCATACCGCACCGCCTACAAAACACCAATTGGGACGTCACCCTATCAGCTGATCTTCGGGAAGTCCTGTCACTTGCCGGTGGAGATGGAGCATAAGGCTTGGAGAGCAGTAAAAGAACTTAAACTAGATTGGAGGACAGCCGCAGAAGAACGCGCCATGGCATTGAATGAATTAGAAGACTTCCGAGACGAAGCTTATGAGAACAATGTCATCTACAAGAATAGGGCAAAGAGGTTCCACGACAAAAGGATTCGCTCACATATTTTCCATTTAGGTGACAAAGTTCTTCTCTTTAAATCCCATCTCTGATTCATGCCCGGGAAGTTACAATCAAAGTGGGCCGGACCATACACCGTGATCTGCCAATTTATGAACAGTGTAGTTGAACTAGCTGGCCAAGATGGGAAGAACTTCAAGGTGAACGGACAAAACCTGAAACCATACTTCACACCACTTCAAATTAAAGTGGTGGAGAAGTACTATTTGAACCGTCCTTGAAGGCACAGGTATTGTCGAGCTAGCGACATAAAACCAAGCACTGGTTGGGAGGTAACCCAACATTTTACCGCTTCCTTTATTTCTGTTTTTTTTAGTCAGTTGAGTCGAGTCAGTCAAATTTTGTATTATCAGAAAACATTCGAATTGAGTTTGGTCCAGTCGTCTGTCGGAACACGTCGATCGCTGCTTCTTGCCAGCGATCAACGAGGGAACCTCGGCCACGTCGATCAATGCAATTCCTCGTTGATCGACGAGAAAGAGTTGTCTCCGTTGATCGACGGGAATGCCTCGTTGATCGACGCGAACTTTTCTGAGGGCTGGACAGAGACAGGATTAAAACCCAAAACCCTCACTCCTCTCACTCACAAACACACTTGCACGATTTTTTTTCTTCTCTCCAAACACCCACTCAAATTTTTCTCTCCAAATCAGACGCTTCCACCCACGGTATGTATCCTAACACTCTCCTCTTCGATTAATTCTTGTCATTGAAGGATTTGAGCATGATTTTGTTAGAAATTTGAGTTTGGGACACTTGTGTCCATTTTTGCAATTTTGACGATTTCGTTGCTTTCCATGATGATAAATCGATATGGTTGATTATTTTAGTGGATACAATTCTTTATCTTGAATGGGTAGCTAGGTTTGCTTTGAATTTGATGATCGTAGGTTTGGGGTGATAATTCTTGTTTGAAGTGTTGCTCTTATCCTGCTATTTTTGAGATAAATTCTTTCAATCAATGATGTAATATGCTAGGATAGAGGGTGAATTGCATGAATGTCGAATCAATTTTGTATGGGTAGAGACATTTTGTGGATAATTGAACAATTCATTGTTGTAATGTTGGTAATGTTGTGAAATTGCTCTAAGGAGTTTGGACATGATTTTTTTTCACTACCCTTGCAGATTGATTATGGACTTCCAACCCACCTTCGCAAAAAAGATTCATGAGCGACGCTTTCGGAAATTCTCTAGCGACGAGTTGCCGTCCGACAGACACTTTACCCATGCCCAGAAACAATGCAGCGGCTGGGAATTCGAGCCGACATGGAGGCTCTTCTTCGGCGAGTAAATTGGAGTGCTTGGATGACAGCACAATGGCCAACCTATCCATCGCTTGTCTTGGAGTTTCTTGCCTCACTCCATGTTTTTGAGGTCCAGCCAGAGTCCGAGCCGACCACCATCTCCTTCCAGCTGCTGAATAAACATTACGAGATACCAAGGGACGTGCTTGAAGAGATTTGGGGCGTCCGGAAAGGGGGAGTTGGCTTTCTTCCACCGAGTTATGACATTGCCCGCGTCTGGAGCCAAATAGTAGCTGATGCTAAGGAGGACTTGCGGGAATTTGACTTGGTGAACCTGAAGGCTTCCTCCATCGACAATCTAGTGTTCTGGTATCTCCAGAGATGCATGCGGGTGTCCATCACAGGCAGACACGAGAGCGGAAAGGTGAGAGTGGGGGAATTGTACCCCATCTACTTCATGCTGACCGGCGAGAAGTTCAGTTTTGCGGCGTTGGTCATAGACTAGTGGAGGCATCAGATCAAGGCCTCCAAGGACAACATCTGGAGCAGGGGATTGATTACACCAATTGCGGAGTGTGTGGGCATCGATCTGTCAGAGATCGAGTTGATTGAGGAGGACAGCCAAGGACTTGGCACCGGAGCTCTGGTGAAGTTGCTGATGTTGTCACCACGAGATGCGGGTTGGTCTCTGCGGATGTCCAATGGGGACAGGTTCCCATTGCCACAGAGGAACCTCACTCGCGTCACTAATTATCACTTCCGTGATAATTGGTGGATGAGCACACCAGCCCACTTGAGGCTCATGGTCGGAGCACAGGGAGGTCCCGGTACCTCCCGACTTCGTCACCGGCCGCTGGCTCAGCTCGACCAGCGACAGCCACAGGCACCTCCAGAAGGACCCGAGGAGGAGGCGCCAGAGGATGACAGACATGATGGGGGAGGTGAGCGGATTCACGATCAGACTGGTGGACATTTATCCGGCCACTTTGTGGGAGAGTCTTCATCTTCCGGAGGAGTGGATCTGGCGATGATGTACCAGTTCATGCAGCAGCAGGCTGTTCTGCATGCTGAGGAGCACATCCGACAGGCGACTTTTTGTCAGCACATGATCACGAGGCTCAACACCCTCGACACACAGATGCACCACCTTCTCCTAAACACCCAGCCCGACTCTGTCTACCTCCGACGCTACAGAGAGCGCCAGGACTGCCGGCAATGACTTCCCGTTTGGCCTGTCCCCGATGTTGAGATGGAGGATCCTCCAGAGGAGGAATGACGTACCGTTTCCTTTTTCCTTATCTAACTTTCAAACTTGTTCACTCCTTCGAATGGAACAAGTTTGGGGGGATGAGGATAGGAAAAGGGAAACGTTTGTTTGTTTTCATTTTCCTGCTTTATTTTAATTTTTTGTTGTTTTGTTGTTTTTCTGTTTTTGTTTTTGATTTTTGTTTTTTCTGAACCATCACCATCCTTGTTCTTTTGCTTCAGTGTGAACAATTGCTCTCTGCGAGGCTTTTTACTCAAAATTAGTATTTTTTAACTCTTGATTTGTGATACTTGTTCTGTGTTGAATAAGTTTTGAACTCTTGATTTGTGGTACTTGTTCTGAGGTGAATAGTCTTGAGTATTGTTTTAGGAGCTTTTGAACATAGGACAGTCGGAACTACTTTTGATTATGTTGGTGTTGGAATTGAATACTTGTCTTTCCTTGGAATTGAATTGTTGATTGATAATAGAGATATTTTCCGATTAAGAATGATAATCCATGTGATAGAGTAGCCGATGATAGGAGCTGCTATGCTTGATAAGTTGATCTTTGAAATATAAATTTTTGCATGATAACTGTTCAGAATTGGGTAATTGTTGAGGAGTAACAAAAATTTCTACCTTGTGAGAAATTGTGCCATCTTTTCGTTTGATGAGTGACAAAGTCATTAGATTTACTTCCTAGAATTTGATGAATTTCTCTCTTGAGGTTGCATAAGTGTGGTAATAGGGTGAAAATGATTTTAGGCATGTTCTTTCATAGCCCATTTCCCATACACTCACCTTGAATTTTCACTTGCAACCCCCTTGAGCCTTGAAAAATTTTTCTTTCTTTGATTAGGAGGGTTGATGAACAAGAAACTGTGATTTATTGGATGATGAAAACAGTGGGATTGTGATATGAGGTTGTGTGCAAAATTAGGGGTTCCTAAGGTTAAATTTTTAAAAAAAAATGAGTGAATATTGGCGAATATGAATGAAAAGAGAAAAAAATTTGATTGAGAAGAAAAACTTCGCATGTGTAGTTCACAAAAGCCAAAATAAATTTTGAACCCTGAAAATTACAAAAGAGAAGGAACAAAATTGTGAGTTAGAAGAAAAAAAAAATTATGTGGGCAAGATATGCTAGAGACTTGCTGTTGGAATGAAATATTTTGAGTCACTTAGCCAAAAATATCCTACCTCTTAGGTAAACCACATTACAACCAAATCAAGACCTTTCTGATTCCCTGAAAAACCACACTAACAAGTAGTGGAGAGATGAGAAATTTATCAAACCTGTGGTGAGGTAAACTATAACTTTGAATGAGTGAATTGCAAAACCTTTTTACTTGATTGAGCGATGAGTGCAAACACTTCCCGGTGAGTTTCCTCCTCAATAATTTAACAATTAGAATTTGCTTGGATTGCATGGTTTATGTGAATAAGTTATACTTAGATTGCAAAAGAAGCTTGTGAGGCATTGCACACTTGTATCTGCATTTGATTAGATTTCTTTTCTGTGAATTGATCAAGGACGATCAATGGTTTAAGTTTGGGGGAGTTGATAAGTTAGGATTTTCACCAACTTATCTGGTTGTTCTTTGACTAAATGTGCGGTGTAAAGATCGTTTTTGTACTAGTTTTCATGCATGAATTGGCTTTTGTGCTCGTAATGTTGTGTTTGATGAATCATGCAGAGTTTTGGCCATAAACAGAGGAGAGTTGGATTTCCAGTTTTAGGTCCACGTCGATTGACGAAAATGTCTCGTCGATCGACGAGGAGAATGAAGGAGGAGCGATCGACGAAAGGAGAAAAGAGAAGATCGACGGAGGCAGCATCCATGTCGATCGATGCCATTAGACGTTGATCGACGAAGGCATTTCACCAGCGTCGATTGACGCCAATCTCCCACGATCGACGCGAAGTCGGGAATCCTAGTCTGCGTCTATTTTGGAGATAAAGCCATATCTTCACCCAGATTTTGTAGGATACATTCTACACTATTATAAAAAGCCATATAGAATTCGTTTTTTAGGGAGAGAGACAATAGATTACTTACCAGAATTTAGTATTGAAGATTAATTAGAGTTTCTCAAGGTTTTTGAAGTTTATGTTTGAAGACAGAGTTCTGCAGGATTATTTTTGAATTTCGATTTTTATGCAATTCAGGTTTTATTCTTCTATGATGAATATTATTTTGAATATGTGTAACTAATCTCTTCCTCAGATTCTAGGGTTTCGAGTTATCAATGTATACTTGTTTGATTAATTGAATTATTTTCCCTTTCCCTTCGTAGTTTGTGAAATCTGTGCTTATTCATAATCTTGATTTGTTGGCCACATCTTAGCATTATCTAGTTGATTACTTGAGACGTAACTGTAATAGTTTTCTATCAAAAGAGATTTTCACAATATAATCTGATTTCTTGTCGTAACTGAAGGAGATTGATTGTAGGAATAAATCTGTAGATCTTTGGAGTTAATTAATTTATCTTGAGACCGAGCGGAGATAGGTAATTGATTAATCTACTTTACGAATTGTCCAACAAAGAAGTTCGTAATACTGTTATGATGTTTCACTACGAAGAGGAATTAAAATTGGTAAATAATCAATTTATTCATCCATGTCATACTTGATAAGGAGATATTCCCGGAATCTGTAATTCTCATAACTGTTTTCAATCAAAGTATTCTAATTTCCTGTTTAAGTTTCATTAGCGAGTACTGCGATTTTCAAAACAACCAAAACTTTTCAATTGATTTTCCTAACCAGTATTTTGAGAACTTATGATTTAGTACATAAGGTATTTCGTTGCATCATTCCCTGAGGGATCGATATTTTTCATTTGCCGCTATATTATTATCTTTGCTAAGTCGCTTGTTAAATAATTTTAGCGATCAGTAATCAAGTAATGAAGAGACAATCATCCATAATAGAAAACATTGTTATTCATTATGATAGAAAAACTCTATCGAATAACTGATAATCCAATAGATGAAAATTATTTATCAAAATCAAAACAATATCTCTTCAGAAACTTGAATCAAAACAGAGTTTTAAACATAAACTCAAAGTAAAATCTCCATCAGCTGAAGTAGCAACTTCCAGCATCAATCTTGGAGATGGTAATCCCACCATCTTCAAGCCTTAAGCTTGATTCCCTGCAAAGTGTAGCAAACACGATTAGTGACCTCAATTACCACTACCCACTAAGGAGTAGAAAACCAATACTAAACATGTTTCAACAAGCAATGCAAAAGATGATGTACCTTGTCCCTTAGTTACCAAACTTTGACAATTTACTTTCCAGTGACCCTTCTTGCCACACTTGAAACATTTGTCCTTCTTGTTATCTTTCTTTCCTTTGTTCTCTCCTTTACCATTCTTCTTCTTCATGTCATAATGACGCGATTTAGAAAAACTTTTAGCAAGAGATCTGGAATGAACTGATAAGGCAAGACTACTCCCACTGCTTTCTTCATTCCTCTTTTCTTTGACATCACTCTTTCGACTCGGAAGCAAATCAGAGTGACTCACAGAAAAGACTGAAGAAGCTTCTGTTGACAAAAGATCTTTGAGCAAACTGTGAATAGTATACTCACTCTTGTTTTTCTCAACAAAAATTCTGAAGTCATCAAATGTCTTCGGTAACGTGTTGAGTATCAAGTCAATTTGACATCATTGTCAATTTGACCACCCATTAATGTGTACTCATCTATGAGTTGGATGAGTGATTCCACATGTTCACGTACCGAACAGTTCTGACCCATTTTCTGTCTTACAATACGCTTGATAAGACTAGATCTAGCATGTCCATCGAGTCCGCCATATGCTACGTCAAGACGTCGCATAATGTCACGCGCAAACCATACATCACTATAACAAGGACGCAGTGCATCTGACATACCAGCCAAGATATATTGTCTGGCCATGCTATTCGACCACATCCACATGTGATACTATGCACACTCCTCATCGTAAGATGTATCAGTCGGTGAACTCGGACAGGGAGTTTGCAGAACAACAAAATGTCCAAATGAATCCAAGAGCTTGACAATATCACTTTTCCATCCAGGAAAATTCGGACCAGTCAAGGAATTGTGAATGATTGAATTGATGAGCAATGCAATAATAGACATATCTGAAAACAAATAAGCCAATTAAAGTAAGCTTATACTACGAACAATTGAAAATAATATGCATAGAACCTTTAGATGAAACAATGCAATTTGCTTCCTCCAATTGCCCAAGCTAATTTACCGCAAGCTACTGAAGTAGACGTTTACGGCAAACGCTCGACCAGACCAAAATAGGTCCTTTAATTTCTCTCCATGCCAGGTATCCGCCGGCAAAAGAAATTAATATTGGATATCTTTAGACCATGTTCACCTATCTTGAGCAGGGATCTCATGCATGAGTTGTGCTCAGGCAACATCTAAGCCAAAGTAACCACAATCCTAACTCAGGATGTTAAAAGGCGATTTAGCATACGTACTCGACCCATACCGCATGCCCTTTACATCCTTTGTTATCTCATTTAGATTAATCTTAGAGACCAGTGAAAGTTGTCTCAATGAAAGCTACTAAAGTAGACGTTTGCTCAGAGGCTCCCACTTCTCATATTAAACTAAATATTTTATTTAGAAACCTCATCGCATTAGAACTAGTAAATTATTTCTAACTCAAGCTACTGAAGTAGACGTTTACGCTTCGAAATGCATTACTTCTAATGAGATATTATTTTAATTCTAAAGGTTTCATGCGCAGATATTATTTTATGTTGCCATAAATTATGTCATATCTAAAATTCCATCATAAATTAATATGAACCCTGAAATTTATAGACACAATTTAAAACATAAAATAAATCACATAAAGCATGCTTGATAATTTAAAAATTACAACATGCTTAAACAGTAAATAATTAAAGCAAATAAACATGCTTTCCTATTATTTACTAGTGCGAACATAATAAATCACATCAATACGAGAATAAATAAAATAAAATTCTCGTGGCCCCGCAGATGCGATTCCATGGAATTAAATTAAATCTAACTATTACAAGATTTAATTTCAATGCAGATCTTATGACTGTGCCTCCGTTGGACTTTAAATCTGAATCGGGCTGAAAAAACAGCAGTTGGGCTGAAATTTAGGGTATCTGGCCCAACATGAGCAATCAAACCCTAGGTTTGGAAACCCTAGCCGCCACCCTCCTTGCAGCCGCCGCCAGCCGCCGCCTGCGGCCAGACCTCGCAGCCAGCCGTCGCCCCTGCTCAGCCTTCGTCGCCAACGCGAGCTCACGCTCGTTGCAGCTATCGCCAACGAGCTTTGTGCAGAAGCAGCGAGCGCAGTAGAGTTGCGCTGCCTCCCACCGCCACACACGGCTCGGCCTCTGCGCGCAGCCACTATCATCGCGAATGGCGAGCCCAGCATCCCGGCCTTGTGTCGAAGCACGACGGGGAGAGAGCAGGGATAGGCGCGGCGCAGCCGCAGGGAAGATTCCCCGCCGCCGCCACCCACCTGCGTTGCGCGAAGGAGACACACGACCTACCTTGCCTGGTGCACGACGATCGCCGCCTGCCCGTCGCCCTGGCTGTCGCCCGCCGTTGTGGTCGCCGCCGCCAAGATCTGGTGGGTGAAGGGGCTGAACCCTAATTCCTGTCACCTTCTCTGTTCTTCGTTCTTCATTTCTCGTTCTTCTTCCGGATCTCAATTTTATAGATTTGAAAAATAAAGAAAGTACAAAATATAGATCTAGATCTATTACATGATTTCCTATCAAATCTAACCACGGATTTTCTCATGGTGAAAAATAGATCCAAAAACGAGAAGGCCACGAGAAAAAAACATCCACGACAATTTTAATCCATCCATGAACATACATATTCATTTAATTTCAATTTATCCAAGATAGAGCCTAAGAACATCAACCTTGCTTTGATACCAATTGTAGAATTTGAGTCTACGATGGACAACGTGAGTTGCCATTAATTAAATTCTTGCCAAGGATCGTTCTTAGGATACCAGGAATAAATTTCAATTAAATAAACCATGCGATCCTATGCATGCTCCTACAAAATTAATTGCAGAGGATAGATTTAGGGAATATCTGATTTCACCGTTTGATCTAAAGATCTAGATCGGAGCCAATAACGATGAAATAACCTTAGATCTGAGATAGAACGCCGGCGATGGAGAGTTGTTCCTACAGATCTGATCTTCTGATCTGTTCCCTTGCTCCTTGGAAATCTGGTGAGGATTATCTACCAAGTTGGATCCGAGATCTGGAGAAATCGATCAATTCCTCCCACAGGATAGCCGCCGCCGTTCTCTCCCTCTATTTTCAATATACTGAAAAACCATTACTGATCTGATAGAGAGAAGGCCTATATATAGTTTTAGGGTTTTGAGAAATCCTAACCTTAATGGGCTTGAGCAGTTCATGGGCCAGACCCGGGACCAGATGCAAATAATAAAGTGGACCCTCTTTATTAATTAATCCTTCCTTGTTCAACCCAGAACATAATTAATTAATAAAACATTATTTTAACCTTCACCACGGTAAGAATGCTGACTCGCCCCTTTATTATCACGTTATTAGGAACGGGTTGCACCAAACTAACATGATCCACATATTTAAGGTTTAAGACATTCATTAATTAATTTGGCTTATGACAATCAGCCACAATTAATTAATCTCTTATTTCCTGAGTAATACCACTCACTCCTTTTCACTTATGCCTGAATTAAAAAATTCAACCTGCAGGGTTTAACATAATGAACCTTGTGAGCTCCTCAGGGAATGTCACCATCGTGAAACGGATATGCTTACCTAAACGTCCAGCCTAAGCAGGCCACACACAAATTGCCAACACCCAAAATACAAGTATTAGAGTATAAGTAAGACTCGCCACCTTGGTAAATCAAAGTGTGGTCAATCTGTGTGTGCCCCTTATCCTTCAATTCGGTTTAAGATCATAGGAAGTATGTTAGGGATCTGACCCATTCATATGTCAATGAGAATGGCACATCCCACTGTTGATCCCATCAGTACATAACCATGTACCGACACATCAAGTAGCTAGGATAAGCCCACTTATGAACCGATGTGCCGCAGCTTAGACCGACAGTCTATCCAGGGACTGTCTCACCTGTGATACTGTTTATATCTCGCTAGGTCAAGTGACTCATATGATCCTCTGTGATCTCCTACACACCACATGGTCATCCCTATAGGCGAGAAAATAGGATATTATGGTTCGTTGTATGTTTGTTTCATAAGACAGCGAGCATTGTTGCAGCAACATATATGAAGACAAGTGTACAAAACACTTAATCATATATGCTTTCAGTATATAATCCCAACAATCATCCCATACGGCATGCAACTGGGCTGGCTCATTGAGAAGAGGATCCCTCTCTTTACTAAAGATGGATCCAAGCTGATTGCCATCAACTACTACCCATCAAAATGTGCTTCCTCCTACTTCCCGTAGATGTAAACTTCGTTTATTTTTCTTGGACAATGTATCCTCCTCTTTACTTATAGAATGAAGTAGTCGTGTTCCCTGCGACTCAAATATTGAGTATACATACTTGCAAAATGCACAACTGGCTTAATTAATAATCTTATCAAATTTAATATGCTCAGCTCAACACTTTTGTATCAATAAATTTTCATCTCCTTCTCTTGATATTTCATCAAACTCTAAAAGACCTAGTTTGATTCGTAGCTCTTTGAATCGAATCTCAGGTAGCGGTTTGGTAAAGATTTCCGCTAACTGGTCCTCCGTTCTAATATATTCCACTGAGATATCCTCCTATTCAACATGATCTCGAATGAAATGATGACGAATATCAATGTGCTTCATCCTGGAGTGTAGAACTGGATTCTTCGAAATAGAAATTGCACTGTTATCACAGTAAATAGAAACACATCCAGTGTCTATTCCATAATCCTTAAGCTGCTGCTTTATCCATAGCACTTGAGCACAACAACTGGCTGCTGCCACATATTCAGCTTCAGTGGTCAACATAGCCACATAATGTTGCTTCTTGTTGAACCAGCTGATCAATTTATGACCTAAAACTGACAAGTTCCACTTGTGCTCTTTCTGTCAATTCTGCAGCCTCCAAAATCTGAATTAGAGAATCCATTCAGCATGATTCCATCAGTTTTGGGATACCAGATACCTAAAGAATTAGTCTTCTTAAGGTATCTCACTATTCTCTTAGCTGCTTCCATGTGAGATTTTTTCGGATTCGCCTTAAATCTTGCGCAGACTTCCACAACATAAGATATATCGGATCTACTGGCAGTTAGATACAGTAGAGACCCAATAATTCCTCTATAAGCCGTTGGATCAATAGGTTCACCTTCTTCATCGAGAGTGGTATGAGAACTGGTGCTCATAGGAATCCTTAGAGACTTCGTCTTCTCTGGACATAAATTGTTGATTAAGTCCTGAGTATACTTCTTCTGACTAATAAAGATCTCTTCGTCAGACTGATCAACTTGAAGACTAAGAAAATATGTTATATTGCCCATCATACTCATTTGAAATTTATTTTGCATCAACTGGGAAAACTTTGCACATAACTTGGTGCGATGTCGTCTACATAGATCTGAACAAGCAAGATGTCCTCTCCGTCCTTTAGTTTGAACAAGGTGTGGTCGATTGCACCCTTTTCAAGGCTTTCCTTAGCTAGGATAAGCCCACTTATGAACCGATGTGCCGCAGCTTAGACCGACAGTGTATCCAGGGACTGTCTCAGCTGTGATACTGTTTATATCTCGCTAGGTCAAGCGACTCATATGATCCTCTGTGATCTCCTACACACCACATGGTCATCCCTATAGGCGAGAATATAGGATATTATGGTTCGTTGTATGTTTGTTTCATAAGACAGCGAGCATTGTTGCAGCAACATATATGAAGACAAGTGTACAAAACACTTAATCATATATGCTTTCAGTATATAATTCCAACAATCATCCCATACGGCATGCAACTGGGCTGGCTCATTGAGAAGAGGATCCCTCTCTTTACTAAAGATGGATCCAAGTTGATTGCCATCAACTACTACCCATCAAAATGTGCTTCCTCCTACTTCCCGTAGATGTAAACTTCGTTTATTTTTCTTGGACAATGTATCCTCCTCTTTACTTATAGAATGAAGTAGTCGTGTTCGTCAGACTGATCAACTTGAAGACTAAGAAAATATGTTATATTGCCCATCATACTCATTTGAAATTTATTTTGCATCAACTGGGAAAACTTTTCACATAACTTGGTGCGATGTCGTCTACATAGATCTGAACAAGCAAGATGTCCTCTCCGTCCTTTAGTTTGAACAAGGTGCGGTCGATTGTACCCTTTTCAAATCCATTCTTGAGCATAAACTGAGAGAGAGTTTCATACCATGCTCTAGGTGCTTGTTTTAATCCATACAAGGCTTTCCTTAGTTTGTAGACTTGGTTTCCTTGCTCGAAACCTGGGGGTTGTTCAACGTAGACCTCTTCCATTAATTCGACATTAAGGAAGACACTCTTCACATCCATTTGAAGAACTGTGAAGTTGTAATAAGTTGCATATGCTAAGAAGAGACAAATGGCTTCCAGTCTTGCAACTGGTGCACAAGTCTTATCAAAGTCTATCCCTTCGCATTGTGCATACCCTTTAGCAACCAATCTTATTGAAGACCTACTTAGTACCGATCACAGTTTGATGCATTGGTATGTCCACCAGATGCCACACATTGTTGCGACTAAATTCTGCCAATTCTTCTTGCATCGCATTGATCCAATCCGCTAATCGAAGAGCTTCTCCGATCTTCACTGGTTCGACTTGTGAAATAAAGCAATACATTAGGGCATTTCCTTGTCTGCTTAGAACTGAGTTTCCAATATCTTCCAGGATGGCTTCAACAGGATGATCCCTTAGCCAACTGGGCTTCTTCACAGGTACGGCTTCATCAAAAGTAGCTCGATTCTCAGAGGTTGCCAGATGTTCATCATGAGATGATTCACTTCTAAGTTCTAGAACTACTTTGCCTCCTTGTTCTAGAACTGTTCTATCTCGTTGTTCAGAAGCTGCTTCATCTCCTTGTTCTGGAACATCATTCTGATCAGCATCTGGATTCTGAGTTGTAATTGTCTCTTCGGTTTTTGCTGCTTCTTCTGCGATCTCAGGATTGACCTCCTTGGTATCAGCTTGCTGCACTTCAGAAACGATTGCATTTATTTTAGGGGGCTTCTTTTCATTATGATCTTCGATGTTAATGAATTTTAAGGCCTTAGCAATGACATTGGCATCATTGGCCCTCTCGACTGCTTGGGGTTCAGCCGAGGCTACTGGAGTCTCGGAAATATCATTCATAGATCTAGTCAAAGAAACTGTTTGATTATGATCAATATTAGTTCTAGGTTCGTCATTGACATACTTGATCTCATGATTTTCCAGACCCAATTCTTGAAGTGTCCTACGCACTAGAGTAGCTTCATCAAAAACAGCATGACATGTTATTTCCACAAGTTGGGTTGTCTTGTTGAATACCCTATATCCCTTATATGAAGGATGTCCATACCCAAGGAACACTCCTTCATCAGCCTTAGGGATGAAAGTATTCAATTTAGACTTCCCATTATTGTGAATATAACATGGAGAACAAAAAAGTACGAATATGAGCTGTAAAAGGCTTACGACCGTTGTAGATCTCGTAGGGAGTCTTGTGCAGCCGCGTGTTGAATGCACTTTTATTCTGCGTGTAGCAAGTTGTCATCAAGGATTCTTCCCGAAATCTTTTTCCAAGGTCGGTATCGGCCATCATGGTCCTAACTACTTCTTTGAGTGTTCTATTCCACCGCTCAGCAAGACTTTTTTGTTGAGGGGCTCTTGGAGTAGACTTCTCATGTCCGATTCCAATTTCAGCGCAGAAATCCATAAGACGTCCATTGCAAAACTCTGTTCCATTATCGGACCTTATCCTCTTAACTATCACCCCTTGTCATTCTGAAGGCGGGTAATCAGTTATGACAGCTGAGTTTTGACTTCGTCTTTGGATTTAAGTAGCACTATCAATGTATTTCTTGAGTAGTCATCAACTACTACCAATGTATACTTTATTTTTTCAATAGCGGGTGGATTAACTGGACCAAACAAATCCATGTGTAGCAGTTCCAAGATCCGTTCTGTGCTTGCTGTAACTGGCCTGTTCTTGAAGGAGACTCTTGTCTGTTTTCCGAGCTGGCAAGCTTTACAGACTCCTTCTTTCTGAAACTTCTTTTGTGGCAGTCCTTCAACTAGATTATGCTTTGCCAGATGTCTCATTGAGTTGAAGTTCAAATGACTCAGTCTTTTGTGCCACAGCCAGTTTACTCCTTCTGAGGAACTGTTCACCCAACTCCACTAGACCAATCAACAATGTAAAGACCTCGTTTCCTGATTCCTCTGATTATGGTCTTGTGGGTCACCTTGTCTATGGTGTGGCATTCAGATCTTTCAAACCTAACAATATAGCCACTCTCATTTAGTTGGCTTATATACTTAGAAGATTGTGCTTCAGATTGGTGACTAAGGACATGTTATGAAAGATGATCCCATTGTGTTCCACGTATCCCTTTCCAATAACTTGTCCCTGAGCCTTGTTCCCAAAAGTAACTGATGCTCCTTCGAACCTCTCAAGTTTCTTGACTAAATCCTTTTCTCCTGTCATGTGAGCTGAGCATCCGCTATCTAATATCCATAATTTTGCTTCTTTTGAGAACTCGGTCCATCCAAGATAGAAAAATTTATTTAGGTCCCTGTATCCTTTTGGGTCCTGCAAAGTCAGTCTTCTGTATCCAAACTTTTGCTATCCAGACTTGTTTCACTTTTACAGTTCGTGAAACAGATCACTCTTTCGTGAATGATCAACCTTTCTTCTAAAGTAATGTATGTTGTTTGAATGCATGTTACGAAATTTTGTGGTGTATGAACTCTTTCAGAAGCTGTTGTTCTTGAAAGAGTCTCGAGAAACTGTTCTCGCGTGAGTAGCCATCACAGTCTTTTGAGAGTAAAAATGTCTCAACTCAGGCCTCAAATAGGTGTTCTTCCTATTCGAAAAATTGTTATAATAGACATGTGGTCTACCATAACTTCTCGGATTTATATCCGGTTGTCGAACTGACTTCCTTACAACATATACATGTTGCTTAGTCGTTCTTGTTGGTAAAACTGGATTCCTTGCATATGAAACATTACGCTTGTCCAGTTTTGAAGGAAAGTTATTTCTTCTCTTGACAGTTGATTTAGATAGTTTATGAACTGTGTTAGTATACCGTCGAGGTGCCAGTTTTGGGTCAGTTTTTGACCAACATTTGATCTTGACATTTTGCTTAACTGACTATTTCAGATTGACATTTCCTTTATCCAACGTATGACATGATCTAGAATTGGCTTTGACAGAGCGCAAGGGTGTTTTCTTGGTCCTAGAATTGGATGCATGTTTGTTTAAGACCTTTTCATGTTGATGCTCAAAGAATCTAATTCTGTGTTTATCGGACGACTGTTTTTTAGCATTCAAAATCTCATCTAGTTTTCTTTAGCTTTTTTTGAAAGTACACTCACATTTAACTGGCTCAACTTTCTTCAAGGAATCACATTCTTTTGAAATAATTTCAAAATCTTTAAGAAGTTTTGAATGCTTTTCCTTGAGTTTTTCAAAATCCTCACTGATCGACCTCGTCTTTGCGATTTCGTCGATCAAAACTGAAATCTCTGACTTCAGTGAGGCATTTTCACTAACTAATTCATCTTTAATCTCATGAAACTTTTCAACCGCTTTAATGATGTTTTTAAGAGAAATATCTTCCGAATTTGAGTGACTAAATTCAGAGTTTTCCTCAAAGCATGTAGATGCGAGAGATGAGGGTATATGGGTCTTTACCACTATTTCACAGTTAGAAGCGTTGTCTTCTTCTTCGGTAGCATCTCCATCGATTGCTGCCATAAAAGCAAGAAGTGCTTCCTCATCATTTTCATCCTCAGACATGTAGTATCCTTCATCATGGTTTGGTACGACTGGCACTTCAGTTCTTGTGAGCATTACTTGGGCTACAGCTTTAGATGCTCTCCTTTCGAACACCTTCTTTTGTCTCTCTCCTCCTGAGAAACTAGAGGGCACTTGTACTTCAGATGATCTAGAGATTTGCATTCATAGCATGTGCATGGCTCTCTCTTTGTGAATCTTTGCTCGCTGGACTGAGTATCCTTTGCTTTTCCTTTAGCCTTCTCGAGAAGTACGACTAGGTTCCTCATTTGTTCCTCTAGTTTGGCAACTGACAGTTCAGTTTCCTTCTTTGGAACTGAGGTGGAGGTATCCTTCGCTAGTGAGGATTAACAGGCAGTTTTCTCGAAGTGAATTGGCCTCTTTGGTCGCCTTTGAAAGTCTCTCTTTACGAAAAATGTTGCGTCACCATCAGTTGCTGAATTTGGGGTTCTAACAGCTTCATTTTGTTCACCATTTGAATATCCCATTCATGGGCTTGAAGTTCGGCGAACAGTTCTTTGGTTGTCATTTTTGAGAGATCCCTGGTCTTCAAGCTAGTGGTTTTGACAAATCAGTCTTTTTTCGGCAGTCTTGACAGAATCTTTGCGTTCATGTCAACCATTTTTTCTTCTCTTCCAAGATTTTTCATTTCACTGACGATAGTGTTGAACCTTACTTCCGTTGATTTGATTGTTTCTCCACGAAACATATGGAAGGATTCATATTTGTCAACGCATATTAGTTTCTTGTTTTGTCTCATGGCTTATGTTTCCCTGGTAAGCTCATTGATCCAATCTCATAACTCTTTAGCGTTGTGGTTTTGTATGGTTTCATCCATAAGAGCATCTGGGAGAGATTACAAAATCATTTCTTGAGCGATGGGATCCAGTTGATGGCGCCTTTAAGTGTCCATTCCTCCTTTGGCTTTTCTACAATATGGACACCTCCTTGGTCATCTTGTGATGGTCCAACTGGAATACTCATCTTCTGGATCTTCGAGGTCCGTTCTTTAGGACTTCATCCATCTCAGGATGTTGTGCTCTAAGTTGAATGAGACATCTCTTCTTCCTTACCTCGAACTTCTATGGGTTGTAAATGGGAAGGCTAGGAAAATTCATCATTATCTTAAGATAACCTGCTCGCTAATCACACTTAACAAACAATTAAGAGTGTAAGGAAGTACGGATCCGGTCTTAAGCGACTAAAAACAGAACAGTCTAGAAAGACCGACCTGCTCTGATACGACTTGTTGGTCCCAGATCAGAGTACATATGACGTGCAGCAAAAGTATAAAGACAGTTATTTTCACTCTAAATGTGCAGGCAGTTTAGTTTTAACTTACTCAGTCTTTATATAACAGTTTTCAAAACGACAGTTTTAATTAGCCAGCAGATTAGGTTATCAAATTACAGATGTGAGCAGTCAACAGTTATACGCTTCAACACTTTTCAGACAAGTGTTGAAGGTTTCAAAGTACAAATGTAAACTATATAGTGCACAAGTAAGTAGAATCCCTAAGTAATGAAGATACAATCCTCACGATCTATAGCCAAATGTTGTAGAAGCCACCGTCCACAGCAGAATGGATCACATGTCCAGGCTGTTGTTCTTCACTCCTTCTTCAGTTCCACGAAGCCAGGTACCTCCTCGAAGTCTCCTCAAAATTGGAAGTCATCGGAAATAGATTGAGGACAAACCTCCCTTCTCCTTCTTCGGTGGGTGGATGGTTTAGCTCTTCCCAGAATGTATGTTGGTTAGCAGTTGCCCGTAATAACCTTCTTTCCCTTAGAAAGAAAGGTTGTGGTGTTCTTACTTGAAAAGTAGGAACACCAAGAGAGTAGATTAAGTCAATGGACTTAACTCTCGTGTACACAAGGTCACACGGTGAATCTCAGAAGATTCCTTAAGCAATAATGCCTCGTGTTCAATAAATGAACCACAGAAATAATGTCGTTCGGTTGAGAGCTTTCAATGTGTTAGAGTGTTCAATTCGGCAGAGTAACGACAAGCTTTTCATGTGTTTTAGGTTCGCGTATGTGTGTGTCTTTTGTGTTTGTATGTCTCTCTGATCCTCCTGCTATTTATAGTTGGCGATTTGAAAATAACCGGTAGAGACATTTCGAAGGATGTCCAATCAGAGTCCATCCTTCTCTGTAAAGTAGACCTGCTCCTCTGCCTTTTCATAACCACTACCATGCTTTTTGCAGGGCAGTTAGTACTTGATGTGTCTCTCACCAAACAACAATGTACGTCAGTCATAACTATGTGTTTCCACCTCTCTTGTCATTGACTTCTTTAATGTTCTTTTATGACTTATCGGCATCTTGCTTTTCACTTATTCCTTTGATGTGAAGCTGTCCTGATCATAAACTGTGAGCTCCTCTCAATAGTTTCTTTATAAAAATTGCATCCACAGTTTTTCTTAATATACAATCATTGACAGTTGGAATACTGTCTGCACAGTTTTCCGCGTTCGTTACTCTGCTCAGTTTTTCTCGTTGGGACGCCTTCTACTTGAAACTGTTCCACAATTTTTTGATAGTTTTCTTCTCCTAGACTATTACAACTCGATCATCATATACAAAGATTACATGAGGCAATAACTCTAAGGCTTAGACTTTGGTACACAATTTTGACACATCAAAACATCAATTTAAAGGTGGGATTTCTACATCAACACCTAACAGCTTCTCCCCAAAATTTTTTCCAAGGTCGGTCTCGGCCATCATGGTCCTCACTGCTTCTTTGAGTGTTTTATTCCTCCGCTCAGCAATGCCATTTTGTTCTCATGCCCGATTCCAATTTCAGCATAGAAATATATGAGGGGTCCATTGCAAAATTATGTTCTATTGTCGGACCTTATCCTCTTAATTGTTACCCCTTTGGCATGATGAAGATGTGCTGAATTTTGACTTCGTCCTTGGACTTGAGCAGTACCACCCACGTATATCTTGAGTAGTCATCAACAAATACTAATGTATACTTTCTTCCTCCAATTGTGGGCAGAGTAACTGGACAAAACAAATCCATGTGGAGAAGTTCCAAGATCCGGTTCATGCTTGATGTAACTAGCCTGTTCTTGAACGAGGCTCTTGTCTATTCCCTGAGCTGGCAAACTTTATAGAGTCTTTCTTTTTGGAACTTCTTCTGTGGCAGTCCTTCAACTAGATTATGTTTTGCTAGATGTGTGATCGAGTTGAAGTTCAGGTTGTAGGGTTCGAGTCTACGATGGACAACACGAGTTGCCATTAATGAATTTCTTGCCAAGGATCGTTCTTAGGGTACCAGGAACAAATTTCAATTAAATAAACTATGTGATCTTATGCATGCTCCTACAATATTAATTGCAGAAGATGGATTTAGAGAATACCTGATTTCACCGTTTGATCTACAGATCTAGATCGGAGCCAATAACGATTAAATAACCTAAGATCTGAAATAGAACGCCGGCGATAGATATTTGTTCCTAAGGATTTGTTCTTCTGATCTGTTCCCTTGCTCCTTGGAAATCTGGTGAGGATTATCTACCAAGTTGAATCCAAGATCTGGAAAAAACGATCAATTTCTCCCCTCTCTCTCAATTTTCAATATACTGAACAGTCTCTAACATAATCTAAAAGAGAGAAGGCCTATATATAGTGTTAGGGTTTTGAGAAACCCCAACCCTAATGGGCTTGAGCAATTCATGGGCCAGACCAGGGACCAGATGCAAATAATAAAGTGGGCCCTCTTTATTAATTAATCCTTCCTTGTTCAACCCAAAACATAATTAATTAATAAAACATTGTTTTAACCTTCACCACGGTAACAATGCTGACTCGCCCTTTATTACCAGGTTATTAGGAACGGGTTGCACCAAACTAACATGATCCACATATTTAAGGTTTTAGACATTCATTAATTAATTTGGCTTATGACAATCAGCCATAATTAATTAATCTCTTATTTCCTGAGTAATACCACTCACTCCTTTTCACTTATGCCTGAATTTAATAATTCAACCTGCAGGGTTTAGCATAATGAACCTTGTGAGCTCCTCAGGGAATGTCACCATCCTGAAACGGATATGCTTACCTAAACGTCCAGCCTAAGCAGGCCACACACAAATTGCCAACACCCAAAATACAAGTATTAGCGTACAAGAAGACTCGCCACCATGGTAAATCAAAGTGTGGTCAATCTGTGTATGCCCCTTATCCTTCAGTTAGGTTTAAGATCATAGGAAGTTTATTAGGGATCTGGCTCATTCATATGTCAATGAGAATGGCACATCCTACTGTTGATCCCATCAATACATAACCATGTACCAACACATCAAGTAGCTAGGATAAGCCCACTTATGAACCAATGTGCCGCAGCTTAGACCGACAGCCTATCCAGGGACTGTCTCAGATGTGATAATGTTTATATCTCGCTAGGTCAAACAACTCATATGATCCTCTAAGATCTCCTACACACCATATGGTCATCCCTATAGGCGTGATAATAGGATATTATGGTTCGCCGTATGTTTGTTTTACCAGACAGCGAGCATTGTTGTGGCAACACATATATGAAGACCAGTGTACAAAACACTTAATCATATATGCTTTCATTATACAATCCCAACAATCTCCCACTTATACTTAGAGCATAATACCATTGCTTTATCGAAGTATTATGTGTTTATATACTTTCAATCACTCCCACTGCATTCACATTACCTCTTGTCACGATTTCTCGTTTGATGTGATACTACACATCCTATGTGTTTCACCACCTAGTGAGCCTTGGGTTCCCTTAAGTTTGTCATTGCACCAACATGATCACAATTGCATGTGACCTTATGAGGCAAACTCAGAACACACACCTCTAGAGGATAACATCAGAGTTACACTGCTTCTTGCGAAGCTAATGAGGCTGTCAAAAAACTCAACCTTCATGCCGGAATCCACAACACACTTTTGTGTTAGATTCCTATAACTCCTCCATCAAGGCCAACACATAGTTAGAGGTTGATTTCCTTTCCTTATGATCTTCCTGGATATCCGATGCCATTCAACTCACATGGCACATTTGTAAACCAATGTGCTTGTGCTGAGTTGAATTGATATATGTTTAACATGCTTATAGCATTACAGATATCTAACTTCGTTCATTTACAATATAGAAAGATTACAATCTTTCTTGCTATGAACGACTTACCACAGAATCAATTTAAGCAACTTGAGAAACCTGAACATCCTTTTCTTGTGATAACACAAGACCTTAATTCAAAAGATGTTCCAAAATCTCATAAGTCCTACTTCTGAAACTGTTCGGATAACCATCCTTTTTACCTGACAATATCTCCACACCATTTTCGAATGTGAAAATACTATCTGCATAATGTGCAAGGAAAACCACGTTTCCACTAACATATAACTGGTACATGAAACTCTCATTCTCGATAGACAATGTCAAAATGTCTGTTTCATGACTTTGAAGCTCCCTTAAGTTCATACTTGAACTACCTTGGCTTCCAGACATGATGTTTTGCACATAACTTATCTGGTTAATGCATACAGATGTCGTCACCTTTTATCAAGGTATCCGTTTATAAAATCCGAATGACATCATCTATCTTCCAGATAATTAGATTCATATGTGATGTTATGGTTAAAAGAATTCGAATGGGTTTAATAGTTGCAACCAGTGAGAAAGTCCTGTTGTGAAACATACTTTACTCACTAACCTAGACATTCGAATATACTAGGTTACCATTCGAGCATTTTCTTGTATATCAATCAGTTGCCTATAGCTGGAAAGTTATATGGCAATCACTGATCATGATACACAACCATAACCTTTACTGATTTATTTCTGAAATCATTACTTGACGTCATTAAACTCTTAATAGCTTCATTGCGCTTTAAAGGATAAGTACGATGTTGTTCGTTAAGCTGGGAACAAGTCCAGAGACAGTTTCCACGAACTAGTACCATTAAGCCTGTTAAGGCAACCTCCCACTGCAATGATGCTCTTTTTACGTTGTCAGTTAATGGTGCATTGATTTGTGGTTTACCACCTTACACAGTTGACCGTGCAATTGGTACCATACCTTCTAAGGTATGCACAATATGCCACGGGGTATTTCCTGATGGATTTGAATTGTCTTCTCTAAAACGTTAGAGAACAATCTCACAATTGGATTCATGGTTTTATCCTATACAACTTGCTTGTATCTAGGATACACAAAACAACCATCTTTTTCGTTTACCTGGAATAGCCCACAAAGCAGTACTAGCTTAAACCTTTCTTCAAACCAATCAGTTTCCTATATCAGCTTAACAGCCGAACAACCCATCATTGCCCTTTTAACAGAGTCAAGGTCTGCTAGGGTATTTGGAACTGATTTAGTAGACACTAGATTAAGCAAACATACAACTGCTTTTGGCGCTCTTCCTAGAAATGAAAACTAGGCAAGGCTGGCATAACTTATAAACTTTTATAGAATCTTATTTCGTTTTACCTACACTATCCCTATCGAGGGATAATAGGAGTAGTTAACTGGGATGCAATGCCTTTGCTCTGCTAGATACTGTAAAACCTCATCACTTTAGATATATCATTATGAATGAAACATAATGTTTTTATGGTCTTGTTTAACTTATTCTCTACCTTAGTCTTGAACGCTCTTGATTAAAGCAAAAGACTAAGACTTGTAGTGAACTAGATAAACATATCCAAATCTTAAATGATTACAGTATCAATGCCTGTTAAGGCAACTGCGGAAGTAGACTCAAACCAGCAAACTAGAGCAAACACGAAATAGCCTATAGAGATACAATCGCCTATTAAAAGGCCTAGTTACCATCTTATACCTCTAAGTAGTTGTCATAAGTATCATTCCTAGGAATACCTGGATTGAATCCATAATTCCATGAATTACTTAAAACTACTTTGACTGATGTAACCTATCTCTATAGAGATTCTTTAAATTATACCTTAGAACACTGATAGTTTATGTAATCAAGTAATGAAGAGACAATCATCCATAATAGAAACACTATTATTCAGCATGATAGAAAAACTCTATCGGAATAACTGATAATCCATAGATGAAAATTTTTTATAAAAACAAAACCAATATCTCTTCAAAAGATCTTGAATAAAAACATTATTTTAACATAAACTTAAAGCAAATAACTCCAACAGCTTGAGAAGATCTCTAGTATCTTCCTTTGAGTTGGTAATCCCGTCATCCTCAAGCATCATCAGCTTGATTCCCTGCATAGTGCAGCCAAAACATGATTAGTACTCACAGTAACCCCTACTCACAAGGAGTAGAAAAATGATACTAAACATGTAAATGATGACGTACCTTGTCCGTTGGAGTTAACACCTGGTCAATTTGCTTTCCAGTGTCCTATCTTGCCATAGCGGTAACACTTGCCCTTTCTTTTAACTTTCCCAGCCTTTTTCTTTGGAGCATAAACTCCATTGTTCCCACCAGCAGTTTTCTTGTTCTTATTCCTAGTCGTTCTCTTAGTATTTGCTCGTTTAGGAGCAGCAGACCGGCTACCGGAAGAAACCAAAACTGCTTTCTCGGGTTCCATCAGGGACTGTGCTGCCATCAAGTCACTGTGTAACTCATTAAGAGTATACTCCTTCTTGTTCATCACAACATTCAACCTGAAGTTTTCAAAAGACTTGGGAAGAGAGTTTAGTATGATATTGACTTGGGCTTCCGTGTTAATACCACCACCATGCAACGTTAGTTCATCTATGAGGTGAGTCATGGCAACCACGTGCTCTCTCACTGAACTGCCTTCAGACATTTTATTACTCACAATCTCCTTCATGAGATTGAATCTGACAGTTCTGTCCGTTTCCCCATAAGTCGCTGCTAGATTATCTATAATCTTACATGCATTATCATAATGCTGATGTTGCAGCTGCAGTACCTTACTCATAGTGGTCATCATGTAGCATTTCACTACATTATTAGACTTGATCCACTTATTGTAAAACTGCTGCCTCTCGGCGGTAGCATCAGCAGCTGGGACTGGCGGACAAGGATCAGTATGAACAAACTTGTGTTCTTCCGCAACAAGGATATAATCCAAATTATGTTTCCATTCAAGGAAATTCGGACCATTGAGAGGATTTTGAGCGAGGATATTAATGACATAATTCATAGACATATCTGAAAACAAATAAGCAAATTAAAGTAAGCACATACTACGAACAATTGAAACAAATATGCATAGTAACCTTTAGATAAAATAAAAACACAATTAGTTTCCTCCAATTGCCCAAGCTAATTCACCGCAAGCTACTTGAGTAGACGTTTACGGCAAATGCTCAACCATACCAAAATGATCCTTTAATTTCTTAACATGTCAGGTATCTTTAGCAAAAGAAATTAATATTGGAGATCTTAAGACCATGTTCACCTATCCGGAGCAGGGACATCATTCATGAGTTATACTCCAGGCAACATCTAAGCCAAAAAATAACCACAAGCCTAACTCTGGACGTTTAGAGCGATTTAGCATACGTACTGGACCCATGCCGCATGCTCCTCACATCCTTTGTTATCTCTTTTAGTTTAATCTTAGAGACCAGTGAAAGTTGTCTCAATGCAAGCTACTTGAGTAGACGTTTGCTCAGAGGCTCCCACTTCTCATCTTAAAGTAAATGTTTTATTTAGAAACCTCATCGCACCAGACCTAGTGAGAAGCCTCTAACGCAAGCTACTAGAGTATACGTTTACGCTTCAAGATGCCTCACTTCCAGTGAGAGGTCATGTTTGTGGAGGTCTAATGATCTTGAATAGAGAAGAACCAAAATCCAGCTTAGTATTTTTAATTCTAAAGGTTTCATGCGCACACATTATTTAATGTTCCCATAAATTATGTCATACCCAAAATTCCATCATAAATTAATATGATCCCGGAATTTAAAGACATAATTTGAAACATAAAATAAATCACATAAGACATGCTCAAAAATAAACTTGCAACATGCTTATAACAGTAAATAATTAAAGGATTTGCGGGAGTTTGACTCGGGGAATTTGAAGGCTTCCTCCATTGACAACCCAGTTTTCCGGTATCTTTAAAGATGCATGGGGGTGTCGATCACTGGCAGACATGAAAGTGGCAAGGTGAGAGTGGGAAGAGTTCAGCTCTGCGGCGCTGGTCATGGATCATTGGAGGCATCAGATCAAGGCCTCCAAGGGCAACATTTGGAGCGGGGGATTGATCACCCCGATTGCGGAGCACGTGGGCATTGACTTGACCCAGATTGAGGCACTTGAGGACGACAATCAAGGATTGGAACCGGCCTTTTGGTCAAGATGTTGATGCTCACACCATGGGAGGCCGGTTGGTCTTTGCGGATGTCCAACGGGGACAGGTTCCCACTTCCGCAGAGGGAGCTAACGCGTGTCACATATTATCACTTCCGTGATAACTGGTTGATGAGCACACCCGCCTACTTGCAGCTAATGGTCGGATCACGTGGAGGACCCGGCACCTTCAGACTTTGCCACCGATCGCTGACTCAGCCGGATCAGCGACCGCCGCAGACCCCCCAGCAGAGTACGAGGAGGATCGTGATAGAGGTGGATAGGAGATTCTGGATCAGACCGGTGGACCGTCGTTCAGCCACTTCGCGGGAGAGTCTTCATCTTCCGGGGTGGATCTAGCGATGATCTATCAATTCATACAGCAGCAGGCTATTTTGCATTCAGAGGAGCACACCAGACAGGCAGAATTTCGCCAGCACGTGAACACGAGGCTCAACAGCCTCGACATGCAGATGCAGCGTCTCCTCCTGAACACCCAGCCTGACTCCGTCTACCTCCGCCGCCAGAGAGAGCGCTAGGACCGCCGGCGGAGACTTCCAGTGTGGCCATCTCCCGATGTAGAGATGGAGGATCCTCCGGAGGAGGAATGAGGTACCGTTTCCTTTTTTCCTATCTAACTTTCAAACTTGTCCACTCCTTCGAGTGAAACAAGTTTGGGGGGATGAGGATCGAAAAAAGGGAAACGTTTATTTGTTTTTTTTTTGTTTACCGCTTTATTTATTTTTAGTTTTGAATTTTTTTTCTTTTGTTTTTCGTTTTTGTTTTTCCTGAACCATCACCATCCTTGTTCTTTTGCTTCAGTATGAACAATTGCTCTCTGCAAGGCTTTTCACTCGAAATTAGTATTTTTGAACTCTTGATTCGTGGTACTTGTTCTGAGTTGAATAATCTTGAGTATTGTTTTAAGAGCTTTTGAACATAGGACAATCGAAACTACTTTTGATTATGTTGGTGTTGAGAATGATGACTTATCTTTCCTTGAAATAGAATTATTGATTGATAATCGAGATATTTGCTGATTGAGAATGATAATCTGTGTGATAGAGTAGCCGATGATAGGAGTTGTTTTGCTTGATAAGTTGATCTTTGAAATATAAATTTTTACATGATAACTGTTCGAAATTGGGTAATTATTGAGGAGTAATGAAAATTTCTACCTTTGTGTGAAATTTGAGCCATCTTTTCGTTTGATGAGTGACAAGGTTATTAGACTTACTTCCAAGGATTTGACGAATTTCTCTCGTGAGGTTGCATTAAGTGTGGTAATAGGGTTAAAATGATTTTAAGCGTGTTCTTTCGTAGCCCATCTCCCATACACTAACCTTTAATTTCCACTTGTAGCCCCTTTGAGCTTTGAATAATTTTTTCTTTGATTAGAAGGGTTTATGAATAAGAGGATTGTGATTTATTAGATGGTGTGAATTATGGGATTGTGATGTGAGGCTGTGTGCAAAAATAGGGGTTCCCATGGGGTAAATTAAGAAAAAAGTGAACATTGAAGAAAAAGAATTAAAAGAGAAGAGAAAAATGAGAAAAAAAGATTCATATGTTGAAGTTCACAAAAGTCATACCAAAGTTTAGGACCCTGAAAATTAAAAAAGAGAAGGAACTGAAGGGATTCATGAACTGAATCACGAAGTCCCTTTGCCAAGGATCGTTAATTGGAATATCAAAAATAAATTGCTATGCCTATGACAAATCCTAGCATGCTCCTATTGAATATGCAAAAGGGGGTTTATGCGGAATACCTGGATTGCGAAACCCTGAAGAACGAGTGCGCGGAGATTCCTCTTGATCTTTCCCACGCACAAAGATTTAATTCCTAGCAGATTGAGGAAATAAATCTTATGAAAATAAAACAATTATTTTCGAAAACAAGGAGAGAGAGAGAGAGAGAGAAGAAAAATCCTCCTGATCTGTATCCCAACTCAATCTGAATATCAGGTGAAGATTCCCTTCAGATTCCTTGCCCGGTTGAGAAGCAGGATTTCTTCCTCGTTCTCAGATCTAGTCGATCACCACAGCTCCCAAATTCTGGTTTGTTGTGTGCAACTTATGATCTTGTGTTGTGCTGAGATCTGAGGAACTGAGGCCTATTTATAAGAAATTACTGGACTTCTATTGGGCTTGAGTTTCATTGGCCAGACCAGGAACCAGAATGCAAATAGAAAATAAGGCCTAACAATTACTTAATTCCCATATTTGACCCAGAATATAATTAATTAATTAATATTGATTCATTCCACCAAAGAATCAATACTGTCCGACCTATTTGCTACCACGTTTTGAGGTACGGGTTGCATGGGCTCGGTATATCCCCACATTTAAGGTTACAGACATTCGTTAATTAATTTGAGCTCCGACAAGCAATTTAATTAATTAACATCTTATATTCCTGAATCAATCCACTCAAAGTAATACACAATTTGCATATACTTTTGTAACTTCATGTAGGCTTAAGATCTCATCAAGACATAGGATCTAGATTCTTTTAATGTCAGATAAAAGAATCGATCTCGACTTAGGTCCTTATCAATGTGTGCCCCACACCAGCATACCAAGCCATCCAAGATAAGATGCTTATTACTGTGTATGCTGCAGCCTACACAGACAGTTTATCCTGGAATTGTCTCAGTTGTGATAACCATTTGTATCTCGCTAGGTCAAACAATCCATACGATCTTCCGTGATCTACTACACACCGTATGATCTCCCTATCGATGAGATAAGAGGATAATTGCGTTTGTGACACATGTTTGTTAATTCAGGCAGGAGATGAACATACAACATTTATGATTCCCAGTATATTAACCAATCGACCTTGTACATAATATACCAATCATAATGCTTTCAATATATAAATCCATCAATCTCCCACTTATACTCAAAGCATTATACAGGTGCTTTCCAGAGTATAACGCGTCTAAACTAATCTAGCTATTTACATCAAACATTCTACGTAGATAGCTTTGCCCTCAGCCCAAGGTTACATACATGCATCTCGTAGACCTTCTGAGGCAGATCCTTTGTGAATGGATCTGCTAGATTATTTCTTGTATCAATCTTCTCAACTAGCACATCACCCCTTACTACGATTTCTCATATAATATGGTACTTCCTTTCAATGTGTTTTGTTGCTCTGTGAGTTCGTGGTTCCTTTGAATTAGCCACAGCTCCTGAATTATCACAATATCGTAATTGTCTTGGGCAGCTTAGGAATCACGTCCAACTCCAGAAGAAAGTTTCAAAACCATACTGCTTCTTTCGAAGCTTCAGAAGCTGCCACATATTCTGCTTCCATGGTGGAGTCCACAATGCACTTCTGCTTTGCACTCCTCCATGATATGGCCCTACTTCCCAATGTAAACACATAGCCAGAGGTGGACTTCTTTTCGTCTCAATCTGCCTGGAAATTCGAACCAGTATAACCCACAGGGCACAGCTCCTCGCATTGATAGACGAGACAATTGTCTCTAGTCCTTTTCAGGTATTTGAGTATGTGCTTTACCGCGGTCCAATGCGTCTGTCCAGGGTTAGACTGGTGTCTCGCTACCATTCCTACAGCAAAGCAGATATCTAGCCTCGTACATAGCATTACATACATGAGGCTCCCCACAACCAATGCATACGGCACGTTCCTCATTTCATCTTTCTCCCTTTGTGTCACCGGACACTGATCCTAGGAAAGATATATGCCATGTCTGAAGGGTAACAGACCTTTCTTGGCAGTTTGCATGCTGAAACGGGCAATCACAGTATCCACATATGATCCTTGAGACAAGGTCAGCATCCTCTTATTGCGCTCCCGCAATACTATTACCCCTAGGATGTATCCTGCCTCCCCAAGGTCCTTCATATGAAACTGCTCGGATAAGCACCCCTTTATGCCCAACAATACTTCCACATTGTCGCCAAATAGGAGAATATCATCTACATAAAGTGCAAGGAATACCATGCTTCCGGTGACACATAGACGGTACACGCAACTCTCGTTTGAGCATTGTGAAAATCCATAGGATTCAATCACTTCATCAAAATGCAGATTCCATGACCGTGAAGCTTGTTTAAGTCCATACAACGACTTCCTTAGCTTCCAGACCAAATGTTCTTCGCCCTTCTGCACATAACCTTCTGGCTGTTGCATATAGATGTCTCTACCTTCTTCAAGGTACCCATTTAGAAATGCGGTTTTGACATCCATCTGCCAGATTTCTAGGTTCTTATGTGCTGCTATGGCTAGGAGTATACGAATAGACTTAAGCATGGCTACCGGTGAGAAGGTCTCGTCATAATCTACACCTTCTTTCTGACTATAACCCTTCGCCACCAGCTTTGCTTTGAAAGCTGTAATTTCACCATTCGCTCCTTTCTTTCTTTTGTATACCCATTTGCACCCTATGGCTCGACAACCATCTGCCAAATCAGTTTTCTGGTAAACATCCATAGCCGTAATGGATTCTATTTCCGAATCCAAGGCGATCAACCATATGTCTGCATCTTTATCAGATACCGCCTCATCATATGTCCAGGGGTTGGTATCATCCAGTCCATTTTTTGAGATCAAGTAAGAAGACTCTCCCACGAACATATACCTTTTGGGTTGGTGGATAACCCTCCCACTGCGATGAGGCATCTGAACCGTGTCAGTAGTTGGCACATAACGCGTTGGTCCCATACCTTGCATTATTGGCAGTGTTGGTATAACCTCACCTGTTATAGGTGGATTTACCATTACACTGGGCTTTCCTGATGGAATTGCTTCCTTGTCCTCAAGCTCGTGGAGGAAAATTTCACTCTTGGATCTGTGGTTTCTTACATATTTGTCCTCCAAGAATCTTGCGTTGGTACTGACAACGACTTTCTGATTCTTAAGACAATAGAAATAACCACCTTTCGTTTTCCTGGGATATCCTACAAACAACATCAGCTTACACCTAGTTTCTAACTTATCAGGTTCCTTTGTCAACACATATGTTGGACAACCTCAAACCCTCACTCTCTTCAAACTTGGCTTTCGCCCATACCAGAGTTCCAGAGGTGTTTTAGGAATTGATTTAGAAGGTACTAGGTTAAGCAAGTAAGCCACTGTCTCCAAGGTATATCCCCAAAATGAAATAGGCAATCTTGCATAACTCATCATCGACCTGACCATTTCCAAGAGAGTTCTATTTCTTCTTTCCGCTACACCATTTTGTTAAGGGGTTCCTGGTGCAGTCCACTGGGATGTAATCCCGTTATCTGACAAGTACTGCAAGACCTCGTTACTGAGGTATTCACCACCACGATCTGATCGTAGTGTCTTGATAGTCTTTCCTAGCTTGTTTTCTACCTCAGTCCTAAACTCTTTGAATTTCTCAAAGCATTCAGACTTATGGCGAAGCAAATAAAAATATCCGAATCTTGAGTAAACGTCAGTGAATGTGGCGAAGTACTCATAACCTCCACGAGCTTGCGTGGACATTGGTCCACATAAGTTAGAATGGATCAATTCCAACACATTCTCTGCTCGAGACTGACTTGCCTTAAAAGGCCTTGTCGTCATCTTTCCCTCTATACAGGACTCACAGATTTGATGTGGTACCACTTGAAAAGAATCCAAGAGCCCATCGCATGCTAATCTTTTAATCCTCTTTAGATTGATGTGACCTAGTCTCAAGTGCCAAAGATATGTTTGATCCTCATCGGAAGAAAACTTTATCTTTAAATGATTATTATTATTGGATGAGCTTGCAATATTCACGGAAGATTTATGCATACAATCAATGATATAGAGAGAGTCAATCAGTTTTCCATGACAGATAACACCGTTATTACCAATGATAGAAACTCCACTATAAAAAATAACTGAATATCCATCACAAAATAACTTGGAAACTGAAATTAAGTTCCACCGAAAAACCGGCACATATAAAACATCTCTCAAAATAAAAACATTGTTTTCAAAGCAAAAAGTAAAATCACCAAAGGCTACAGCTGAGACTCGCTCTCCGCTGCCCATTGAGATGGTAATCTCGTCATGCTTCTGTTGGAATTGTATACTGAAAGCATATATGATTAAGTGTTTTGTACACTAGTCTTCATATATGTGTTGCCACAACAATGCTCGCTGTCTGATGAAATAAACATACGACAAACCATAATATCCTATTATCTCGCCTATAGGGATGACAATATGGTGTGTAGGAGATCACACATGATCATATGAGTCGTTTGACCTAGCGAGATATAAACAGTATCACGGATGAGACAGTCCCTGGATAGGCTGTCGGTGTAAGCTACGGCACATCGGTTCATAAGTGGGCTTATCCTAGCTACTTGATGTGTCGGTACATGGTTATGTATTGATGGGATCAACAGTGGGATGTGCCATTCACATTGACATACGAATGAGCCAGATCCCTAACATACTTCATATGATCTTAAACCTAACTGAAGGATAAGGGGCATACACAGATTGACCACACTTTGATTTACCAGGGTAGCGAGTCTTACTTGTACTCCTATACAAGTATTTTGGGTGTTGGCAATTTGTGTGTGGCCTGCTTAGGCTGGATGTTTAGGTAAGCATATCTGTTTCACGATGGTGACATTACCTGAGGAGCTCACAAGGTTCATTATGTTAAACCCTGCAAGTTGAATTATGTAATTCAGGCATAAGTGAAAAGGAGTGAGTGGTATTACTCTGGAAATAAGAGATTAATTAATTATGGCTGATTCATAAGCCAAGTTAATTAATAAATGTCTAAAACCTTAAATATGTGGATCATGTTAGTTTGGTGCAACTCGTTCCTAATAACGTGGTAATAAAGGGGCGAGTCAGCATTGTTACCGTGGTGAAGGTTAAAACAATGTTTTATTAATTAATTATGTTCTGGGTTGAACAAGGAAGGATTAATTAATAAAGAGGGCCCACTTTATTATTTGCATATGGTCCCTGGTCTAGCCCATGAACTGCTCAAGCCCATTAGGGTTACGGTTTCTCAAAACCCTAGCACTATATATAGGCCTTCTTTCTATCAGATCAGCAAGTGAATTCAGTAGATTCAGTAAAATTGAGAGAGACGATGATGGCTGATCTAGAGGGAGGAACTGATCGATTTCTCCAGATCTCAGATCCAACTTGGTAGACAATCCTCACCAGATTTCCAAGGAGCAAGGGAACAGATCAGAAGATCAGATCTGTAGGAACAACCTCCAAAGTCTTTGTTCAGATTCAGATCCAGATCTATTTCATCGTTATTGGCTCCGATCTAGATCTGTAGATCAAACGGTGAAATTAGGTATTCCCTGAATTCATCCTCTACAATTAATATTGTAGGAGCATGCATAGGATCGTATGGTTTATTTAATTGACATTTGTTCCTGGTACCCTAAGAACGATCCTTGGCAAGAATTTAATTAATGGCAACTCGAGTTGTCCATCGTAGACTCAAACCCTATAATTGGTATCAGAGAGAGGTTCGTGTTCTTAGGCTCTATCTTGGATAAATTGATATTAAATAAATATGCATGTTCATGGATGGATTTAAATTGTCGTGGATGTTTTTGTTCTTGTGGCCTTCTTGTTTTTGGATCTGTTATTCACCACAAGAAAATCCGTGGTTAGATTTAATAGGGAAAATCATGTAATAGATCTAGATCTATTTTTGTATTTTTATTTTTTTAAATCTGTAAAATTTGAGATCCGGAAGAATTGAAGAACGAAGAACATGAAAGCAGAGTAGGCGACATGTTCAGATTCAGCCCTAGCCATGGCAGGACTCACCGGCGACGGCGACGGCATGCGGCGGTGCTGCAGGCTGTGGCTGCCGTGGGTGGCGGCGGCACGGCAGAAACCTAGTTTCGTCACGCGGCTGGGCCGCGCCCAGTTTCTTCCTCTTTCTGCATTCATTTTCGGCGAGATCAGCAGGTAGCCGTGTGTTTCAAATGCACGACAGTCGCCCTGTTGGAGGCGCAGATCCGGCCAGGCACGCGAGATGTTTGCAGTGGCGGCGGCTAGGGTTCCACCGTCAAGCTGCTTGTGCGCAGCCTCTTGTGCGCAGCCTCTGTGTATCATCTTCCTGCACGGCGGGGGTTGCAGGTCTGGTCGATGGTACTGCGCGGGGTGGCGGTCGGCGAGGTGGAAGGCGTTGCGGGCAACGGCAGGGCGCGCAACCCTTGCGTGCGCGCGGCAGTTGCAGCGGCTGCAGCTGCTTCTGGTTCGCGCCGCTGCTGCGTCGAGAGAACTCCCAGTCGCCAGAAATTGCAACTCCACGGTGCGGCGGACCATCTGGCGGTGGGGCTGAGCGCAAGCGTTGGGCTGGACGCGAGTTCCGACTGCAGGCGGCGCCGGTGGTTGAAAATGAGACTGGTGGCTGCTGTGCAAAACTAGGGTTTCAGCCCTAGGGTTTGCAGATTCGGGCTTGTTGGCCCGGAGGCGGCCCGCTGTTCAGAAAAATTAGGGTTTGGCTGCTGTTTGGGCCAGAAACCCTAATTTGAAGCCCAAATGTTGTTGATGCAATTCAAATCAGATTTCAAGTCCAACGGAGGCCCAGTTTGAAGATTTGTACTGAAATTAAATCTTGTAATAGATTAGATTTAATTATTTTTCAGTTGTAATCACATCTGAGGGGCCACAAGAATTTATTTTTTTATTTATTTATTCTCGTATTGATGTGATTTATTATGTGCGCACTAATAATTAATAGGAAAGCATGCCTATTTGCTTTAATTATTTACTTTTATAAGCATGTTGCAATTTTTTTTTTTTGAGCATGTCTTATGTGATTTATTTTATGTTTTAAATTATGTCTATAAATTCCGGAATCATATTAATTTATGATGGAATTTTGGGTGTGACATAATTTATGGGAACATAAAATAATGTGTGCGCATGAAACCTTTAGAATTAAAATACTAAGCTGGATTTTGGTTCTTTTCTAACCAAAATCATTAGACCTCCACAAATACGACCTCTCATCTGTAGTGGGGCATCTCGAAGCGTAAACGTCTGCTTGGGCAGCTTGCGTTAGAGGTCCCTCACCAATTCCAATGTGCTGAGGTTTCCAAATAAAACACTTATTTTAAGATGAGAAGTGGGTGCCTCTGAGCAAATGTCTGCTGGGGCAGCTTGCATTGAGACAACTTTCACTGGTCTCTTAGATTAATCTAAGTGGGATAACAAAAGATGTAAAGGGCATGCGGTATGGGTCGAGTACGTATGCCAAATCGCCTTTTAACATCCGGAGTTAGGATTGTGGTTTATTTTGGCTTGGATGTTGCCAGGAGTATAACTCTTTTGAGATGTCCCTGCTCCGGATAGGTGAACATGGTCTTGAGATCTCCAATATTAATTTCTTTTGCTTAAGATACCTGGCATGTTAAGAAATTAAAGGACCTATTTTGGTCTGGTTGAGCGTTTGCTGTAAACGTTTGCTGGGGCAGCTTGCACTGAATTAGCTTGGGCAATTGAAGGAAAAAATTGTATTGTTTTTATCTAAAGCTTACTATGCAAATTTGTTTCAATTGTTCGTAGTATGTGCTTACTATAATTCGCTTATTTGTTTTCAGATATGTCTATGAATAATGTCATTAATATCTTCGCTCAAAATCCTCTCAATGGTCTGAATTTCCTTGAATGGAAACGTAATTTGTATTATATCCTTGTTGCGGAAGAACACAAGTTTGTCCTAATTGATCCTTGTCCTCCAGTCCCAGCTGCTGATGCTACTCCCGAGCGGCAGCAGTCTTACGATAAGTGGATCAAGTCTAATAATGTAGTGAAATGCTACATGATGACCACTATGAGTAAGGTACTGCAGCTGCAGCATCAGCATTATGATAAGGCCTGTGAGATTATGGATAATCTAACAGCGACTTATGGGGAGACGGACAGAACTGTCAGATTCAATCTCATGAAGGAGATTGTGAGTAAGAAAATGTCTTAAGGCAGTTCAGTGAGAGAGCACGTGGTTGCCATGACTCATCTCATGGATGAACTAACGTTTCATGGTGGTGGTATTGACGCAGAAGCCCAAGTCGATATCATACTAAACTCTCTTCCCAAGTCCTTTGAAAACTTCAGGTTGAATGTTGTGATGAACAAGAAGGAGTATACTCTTAATGCGTTACTCAGTGACTTGATGGCAGCACAGTCCCTGATGGAACCCAAAAAAGCAGTTTTAGTTTCTTCCGGTAGCCAGTCTGCTACTCCTAAACGGGCAAAACCTAAAAGAACGGCTAGGAATAAGAACAAGAAAACTGCTAGTGGGAACAATGGAGTTTATGCTCCAAAGAAAAAGGCAGGGAAAGTTAAAGGAAAGGGAAAGTGTTACCGTTGTGGCAAGATGGGACACTGGAAAGCAAATTGTCAAGGTGTTAACACTAATGGACGAGGTACGTCATCATTTACATGTTTAGTATCAGTTTTCTACTCTTTGTGAGTAGTGGTTACTGTGAATACTAATCACGTTTTGGCTATGCTATGCAGAGAATCAAGCTGATGATAATGCTTGAGGATGACGGGACTTCCAACTCCAAGGAAGATCCTAGAGATCGTTCTCAAACTGTTGGAGTTATTTGCTTTAAGTTTATGTTAAAACTCTGTTTTAATTCAAGATCTTTTGAAGAGATATTGGCTTTGTTTTGATAAACAATTTTCATCTATGGATTATCAGTTATTCAGATAGAGTTTTTCTATCATGATGAATGACAGTATTTTCTATTATGGATGGTTGTCTCTTCATAACTTGATTACATAAACTATCAGTGTTCTTAGGTATAATTTAAAGAATAGATATAGAGATAGGTTACATCAGTCTAAGTAGTTTTAAGTAATTCATGGAATTATGGATTCAATCCAGGTATTTCTAAGAATGGTACTTATGACAACTACCTAGAGGTATAAGATGGCAACTAGGCCTTTTAATAGGCGATTGTATCTCTATAAGTTATTTCGTGTTTGCTCTGGTTTGCTTGTTTGAGTCTACTTCCGCAGTTGCCTTAACAGGCATTGATACTGTAATCATTTAAGATTTGGATATGTTTATCTAGTTCACTACAAGTCTTAGTCTTTTGCTTTAATCAAGAGCGTTCAAGACTAAGGTAGAGAATAAGTTAAACAAGACCGTAAAAACATTATGGTTCATTCATAATGGTGTATTTTAGGTGATGGGTTTAACAGTATCTAGCAGAGCAAAGGAATTGCATTCCAGTTAACTAAACCTATTAATCCTCGATTGGGATAGTGTAGGTAAAACGAAATAAGATTCTTTAAAAGTTTATAAATTATGCCAGCTTTGCCAAATTTTCGTTTTTGGGAACAGCGCCAAAAGCAGTTGTATGTTTGCTTAATCTAATGTCTTCTAAATCAGTTCCAATTACCCTAGAAAACCTTGACTCTGTCAAAAGAGCAATGATGGGTAATTTGGTTGTTAAGCTGTATAGGAAACTGATTGGTTGGAAGAAAGGTTTAAGCTAGTACTGCTTTGTGGGCTATTCCAGGTAAATGAAAAAGATGGTTGCTTTGTATATCCTAGATACAAGCAAGTTGTATAGGATGAAACCATGAATCCAAATGTGAGATTGTTCTCTAATGTTTTAGAGAAGACAATTCAAGTCCATCAGGAAATACCCCGTGGCATATTGAGCATACCTTGGAAGGTATGGTACCAATTGCACGGTCACCTGTGTAAGGTGATAAACCACAAATTAATGCACTATTAACTGACAACGTAAAAGGAGCATCGTTGCAGTGGGAGGTTGCCTTAACAGGCTTAATGGTACTAGTTCGTGGAAACAGTCTCTGGACTTGTTCCCAGCTTAACGAACAACATCGTACTTATCCCTTAAAGCGCAATGAAGCTGTTAAGACAAAAGATGCAGTTTAGTGACATCAAGTCATGGATTCATAAATGAATCAATAAATGTTATGGTTGTGTATCAAGATTAGTGATTGCCAAATAGCTTACCAGCTATAAGCAACTGATTGATATACAAGAAAAATGCTCAAATGGTAACCTAGTATATTCAAGAGTCTAGGTTAGTGAGTAAGGTATGCTTCACAACAAGACTTTATCACTGGTTGCAATTATTAAACCCATTCGAATTCTTTTAACCATAACAACACATACGAATCTAAATATCTGGAAGATAGATGACATCATCCGTATTTTATAAATGGGAACCTTGATAAAAGGTGACGACATCTTTATGCAACAACCAGATAAGTTATGTGCAGTGAAAAGCAAAATGTCTGGAAGCCAAGGAAGTTCAAGTATGAACTTAAAGGAGCTTCAAGGTCATGTAACAGACATTTCGATATCTTCTATCGAGAATGATAGTTTCACGTACCAGTTATGTGTCAGCGGAAGCATGGTTTTCCTTGCACATCATGTAGATGGTATTTTCACATTCGGAAACGGTGCGGAGATATTGTCAGGCATAAAGGATGGTTATCCGAACAGTTTCAGAAGTAGGACTTATGAGATCTTGGAACATCTTTTGAATTGAAGTCTTATGTGGTCACAAGAAAAGGATGTTCAGGTATCTCAAGTCGCTTAAATTGATTTTGTGGTGAGTCGTTCATAGCAAGAAAGATTGTTATCTTTCCATATTGTAAATGAACGAAGTTAAATATCTGTTATGCTATAAGCATGTTAAACAGATATCAGTTCAACTCTGAAGAGGCACATTGGTTAATGAATGAGCCTTGTGAGTTGAATGGCATCGGATATCCGGGAGGATCATAAGGAAAGGAAATCGACCTCTAACTATGTGTTGGCCTTGGAGGAGGAGTTATAGGAATCTAACACAGAAGTGTGTTGTGGATTCCGGTATGAAGGCTGAGTTTTTGACAGCTTCATTAGCTTCGCAAGAAGCAGTATAACTCTGGTGTTATCCTCTAGAGGTGTGTGTTCTAAGTTTGCCTAATAAATTCACATGGAATTGTGATCATGTTGGTGCAATGAAAAACTCAAGGGAACCCAAGACTCACAAGGTGGTGAAACACATAGGATGTGTGGTATCACATCATACGAGAAATCATGACAATAGGTAACGTGAATGCAGTGAGAGTGATTGATAGTATAGACACACTTAATACTTTGATAAAGCAATGGTATTATGCTTTAAGTATAAGTCGGAGATTGTTGGGATTGTATACTGAAAGCATATATGATTAAATGTTTTGTACACTAGTCTTCATGTATGTGTTGCCACAACAATGCTCGCTGTCTGATGAAACAAACATACGACGAACCAAAATATCCTATTATCTCGCCTATAGGGATGACCATATGGTGTGTAGGAGATCACAGAGGATCATATGAGTCATTTGACTTAGCGAGATATAAGCAGTATCACGGCTGAGACAGTCCCTGGATAGGCTGTCGGTCTAAGCTGTGGCACATCAGTTCATAAGTGAGCTTATGCTAGCTACTTGATGTGTCGGTACATGGTTATGTATTGATGGGATTAACAGTGGGATTTGCCATTCACATTGACATACGAATGAGCCAGATTCCTAACATACTTCCTATGATCTTAAACCTAACTGCAGGATAAGGGGCACACACAGATTGACCACACTTTGATTTACCAGGGTGGCGAGTCTTACATGTACTCTTATACCAGTATTTTGGGTGTTGGCAATTTGTGTGTGGCCTGCTTAGGCTGGACGTTTAGGTAAGCATATCCGTTTCAGGATGGTGACATTTCCTGAGGAGCTCACAAGGTTCATTATGCTAAACCCTGCAAGTTGAATTATTTAATTCAGGCATAAGTGAAAAGGAGTGAGTGGTATTACTCAGGAAATAAGAGATTAATTAATTATGGTGATTGTCATAAGCCAAATTAATTAATAAATGTCTAAAACCTTAAATATGTGGATCATGTTAGTTTGGTGAACCCGTTCCTAATAACGTGGTAATAAAGGGGCGAGTCAGTATTGTTACTGTGGTGAAGGTTAAAACAATGTTTTATTAATTAATTATGTTCTGGGTTGAACAAGGAAGGATTAATTAATAAAGAGGGCCCACTTTATTATTTGCATCTGGTCTCTGGTCTAGCCCATGAACTGCTCAAGCCCATTAGGGTTAGGGTTTCTAAAAACCCTAGCACTATATATAGGCCTTCTCTCTATCAGATCATCAAGTGAATTCAGTAGATTCAGTTAAATTGAGAGAGACGGCGGCGGCTGATCTAGAGGGAGGAACTTATCGATTTCTCCAGATCTCAGATCCAACTTGGTAGACAATCCTCACCATATTTCCAAGGAGCAAAGGAACAAATCAGAAGATCAGATCTGTAGGAACAACCTCCAAAGTCATTGTTCAGATTCAGATCCAGATCTATTTCATCGTTATTGGCTCCGATCTAGATCTGTAGATCAAACGGTGAAATCACGTATTCCCTAAATTCATCCTCTGCAATTAATATTGTAGGAGCATGCATAGGATCGCATGGTTTATTTAATTGAAATTTGTTCCTGGTACCCTAAGAACGATCCTTGGCAAGAATTTAATTAATGGCAACTCGTGTTGTCCATCGTAGACTCAAACCCTACAGCTTCAGCTGCCTTGTCGGACTGAACCCCTGCAAAGTATAACAAACATGGTCCGTAGCTCCAGTATCCACTACCCGAGAATGGGTAGAAACTGATGTTAAACATGTTTCCGTTATAAATGCACATGACGTACCTTGTCTAGCCGTGCTAGGCACTAGACAATTTAATTCACTTCGCTTGCGTTTGCATGGCCTGGTGATAATTTCTGCCTCATCTATTTCATCCAACTTCTTAAGCATTTCTTTTGCTTCAGCAACTGCCTTGTCAAGAGCTGACAAAGTTGGAGCAAACTCAAATGCCATCATGTCAGATTTCTCTCGCAACAGGGCCCTGAGTAACTCATGAAGAGTAAACTCATGTCTAGCACCGAGAGATTTAATGAAATCATCATAAGAATCAGATAGAGAGTGCAGGACAATGTTTATTTCACCCCGCTTATCAATTCGTCCACCTCTTTTTCTATACTTTCTTATGATTCTCATCATAGTGATGAAGTGCAGAACAAACGAACTCCCCTCAGTCATTTTCTTGCAAACCAGGTCTTTTACAAGATCATAACTGATAGTTCGTCTCACCTTCCCATATACTTTCACAAGGTCCCTCCATATCTCAACAGCAATCCGGTATTTCTTGTACTTGAGCCTTAATTCTCTAGACAGACTGTTCGTGATGAGTCTGCGGGCAAACTCATCAGAAGCTACCCATCTGTCATAGAACTCTCGCTCATAACCAGTACATTTCCAATACTGAGGAGATAGTGGGTTCATGTAAAGTACATAGGCATGTTTTGCAGTACAGAGTATTTCCATGAAGCAAAATTTCCATTCAGGAGAATTGGGACCGGTTAAAGGGTTTAGTCCTAAGAGTTTTACAATATGAATAGACATGTCTGAAAACAATAAATTAAAGCAGAAATTAAAACAGAGTCGCAAACTATTGAAACAATTAAATATTGAATCCTTATGATAAAGCAAAATTAATGTTTCCTCCAATTTGCCTAAGTATTACTATTGCAAGCCACACATGTGGACGTTTACAACAAAACACTTAACCAGA
>JAPKLW010000974.1:250903-293766 GCA_026898455.1 Plectranthus barbatus | reverse complement strand
ATAACTAAAACCTATTCCAATTTTCATCTCTCGATCCTTCAATTGAACATAGATTTGAAATAAAATCAAAGAGTTTAAACCAATACAAGGGTTTGAATAAATAAATCTAAACAAGCATCACAGATGGAGAAACCCTAGAACCTGTTTAGGGTTCTAGCCTAACATATTGAAAGTAAACATTGCAGGGAAAAATAAAGATTGCATTAAAAAGTAAAGGTTCAACAAAAAGTAAAGAGGAATTCTAAAGAAAACAGAAAATAAAGGTGTAAAAACTGTAAAGGGGGAAGAAGATAAAAACTATAAAGAAGGCTGGATCTATAATTCTGAGCTGTTGAAGAGTTTATATAGTAGTAGGGTTGAGGCCTTGGATGCATATCTTCAAAAGGTATGATTTATTGCTTCCATATTGATGTATATCTTGTTCCCCAAGCAATTCTCGCCCAAAATATGTGAAAATCTCGCCAAACAAGTCTGTCTCGGCCGAGATGGCCCTTGCCACAGCCGAGATGGAGAATTCGGCCCGGCCGAGATGGCTTCATTTTGGTCGAAACAGAGACGTTTCCGCCACTTCCGACCCTTCTGCGCAGTCTCACGGTTTTGGCCATAACTTTCGCATCCGAACTCCAATTGATCCGATTCTAGTTGAATTGGACAGCTAATTCAAAGATCTTTCAAATGATATGCTCCATTAGCTCAGAGTCCATCGGTGGAAGAATTAGTGACTGTATCTTTGAACAACTACTGCTTTCGGTACGGGTTCTCCATTTGATTTGGCCTAAAACCTGCGAAATCTTACCATGGCAAGCATAATACCCTCTAATATATACTCATGCTTAGTTTATTCAAGAAAACATACAAAAATGCATAAAAGAAAAGAAAAACAATGCGATAAGAGAGTAGAAAAACGAGCTTATCAAACCCCCCAAACTTAAACACTTGATTGTCCTCAATCAACAAATGAAAGAATCAAAAGTTCAAGCAGAAGAGTAGTGCAATGCCTCACAAGATTCATCACATTCAAACTCGTAAATCCACTAGACATTAGCACTTTTGAAAGAATCAGAAAATCTGTAAACTATGGAAGACTCACATGGGAAGTGTTTCGCTCATTCACTCAAGTGTTTAGGATAATTATGAGATCACACACAAGTCATGCAAATCAAGTTCTACCATAGGCTTGCAAATAATCTCAATCTCCACTGCAAATATGTGCACACAAGTCTAAGATCAGAAAGGACTTTATTCAAGGTTGTAATGTAGGCTTTTGTGAAGGGTAGGGAAATATTTGGCCAAGTGACTAAAATCAATTTCAGTGCATCCACTTCATCAATCTCAACTCACTATCTATTCATATCTACCCAACTCCTTAGATCTTCAATACAAACCATGGCTCTTTTATTTCTTTTTCTCTTCTTTTTTTTTTCTTTTTCACACATATCCTTTTATGCTCTTAAACAATTTTGAATATTCATTTGAGCTTATAAGGATTAACAAACATAACAACTATTTATTTTATTTTTCTTCTTTTTCTAGAGCCCAACCTTTTCTTTTGTTTTTACCCTTATAATAATATCTTATCCTTCTCAAACAAATCCCAACCCACTCTCATAGACAAGAGTTGATTTCCCTATTTATTTCCAACTCATAGACAAAGAAAGAAAATATCATAGGCTCAAAAGGGCTGACTAGGGATAAAATTTAATTAGGACAGTGTATGGGAAAATAGGCTAAACAAAGATGGCCTAAAATCACTTCCTAAACCTGTGCACACTAGCAGTCTTGAAAAAGATACAAAGCAAGTTCTAGAGAAACTCAAAATTGCAGACACACTCACAATCGAAATTCAGGCTCAAAAACTCACACTTGGGACAATTTTTCTTCCACAGTAAACATCAAATCATCATCTATCTCATGCCAACGCAAGTATCAAAACAAAAAATCATGTGGTATTCACATTCATAGGCATACTCAACCACTATCACAATCAACGCAAACTAAAGTCAATCAATTATCATCTTGCATTCTTGTTAGGGTTCAAACATGCTCAAATTCCCACAATCTTGTGTTTTATTCAAAAATTTATTCATGCAGAAATTTAAATAAAGCAACTTAAAGATAGAAAAGAGTTTCAAAACCCTTAAATCTTCATCCCCCCAAACTTATTCGAAAATCAGAGAGAATAAGTTTGGAAATCAGATTCAGAATTTGAAACTATACCTCAATTGTTGGCCTCAGACACCAACTTTTTTATCCTTCATCTTCAGACTTTGACCGGCGTGGATTTTGGGCTGTTGGCACTCCATCTCGGCCGTGGCGAACATCATCTCGGCCGGGATGGAGCCTTCTTGTCGACCTCTATCTCGGTCGAAGTATTCCACGTCTCAGACTTCTATCTCGGCCGTGGCAAGCTCTGCCTTGGTCGGGACGGACTTCATTTTTTTTTCTTTCAAAAGGGAAATAAAAACGTGAAGTAACAGTGAAAATTGAAAGAACTCGAAAATACTAAAAAGAAAAGGGAAATTTGAAAACACAATGGGTTACCTCCCATTCAGTGCCTTATTTACCATCGTAGCTCGACTCAGCTTCCAGCTCACCAAGGCGGTCGAGTCCAGACTCATCGACCCCTTGAGTCTATCATGAAGACTTTCCGATTTCTTATGACGATGGTGTACTCGGAAGGAGGCAGCTTAATTGCCGATTTCACTGACTCGTTTCCTCGTTCCCACCGGATGGCTTCTTCTTCTTCCTCCGGTGTCTCCTCTCCTTCTTGCTCTTCTTCTTCTTCTTCTTCAGCAGTAGTGATCCGGTTGCACTCCCCTTTCCTCTTGTTCTTGTCTATGCAGAAAGTTAAAGACTCTTCATTCCCTCTCAGTGTGATCTCCCCCTTCTTGCAGTCGATCAAGACACCAGCTGTGTCGAGGAACTCTCTTCCCAGGATCATTGGGGTGTTGGCATCTTCTTTCATCTCATGAACTACAAAATCAGCAGGAAATATCAGATGACCAACTCTAATAAGAACGTCCTCTACGATACCTTTTGGCTTGGACACAGATCGGTCCGCCATCTGAAGAGTAATCGTGGTGGCTCTCATCTCTCCTATCTCCAATTTCTTGTAGATGGACCAGGGCATCAGGTTGATGCTCGCCCCGGTGTCACACTGCATATTCTAAAATTCTTTGCCCTCGATCTCGATAGGTATCGAGAAGCATCCTGGGTCAGACCTCTTGATCGGGATTTGCTTCTGTAGGAGCAGGCTGCATTCCTCATGGATCTTTACAGTTTCGTTTTCTATGAACTGCTTCTTCTCGCTCATCACCCTCCTTAGGAATTTCATGTATCCCGGTATCTCCCTGAGAGCTTCAATAAGAGGAATGTTAACATTCACTTTTTTAAGATTTTCAACAAAGTTATTGAATTTAGAGTCCTCCCTTTTCTTTGTGAATCGCAGTGGGAAAGGCATTGGAGGCACCGGATCAGTTTTTCTTCCTTCCTTTTCCATCTCTTTCTCGCCCTGCTTGGCCTTCTGTTTCGACCGAGACGGCTGAATCTCGGCCGTCCTGCCCTGCTCTGTCTCGGCCGTGTTAGCTTCTGCCCCGCTCGTCCTGCGTCCGTCTGTCTCGACCGGGATGGGGGTCATCTCGGCCGAGACAGAGATGTTCTGCTCGTGATTCTCCATCTCTGTTTCACTTTCTCCTCCTTCCGGGTTGCTCGGGCCTTCATATCTCCTTCCAGATCGAAGCAAAATGGCATTTACTGGCTTTGCCTTTGCTGGATTTGTCTCTATTGTGCTCGGCAGTTGCCCCGGCTTATGCTGATTTCCCAAGGTAGCGGCAATCTGACTCAACTGGGTGTCCATCATCTGCAAGTGCTTTGTCATCAGTTGCATGTGATTGGCCATCCCTTTCACTTCATTTTCCACCTTGCCGAATCTGTTGTCTGAGCTCTTTATAAATTTTTCCAGTGTCTCTTCCAGCACAGACTACTTTTTCTCCACGATTTCACCTCCAGTACCTACATCAAAACCAGGGGGAGGGTGTTCTGCAGCAATGGGGTTAGCATAAGAAAAACCAGGGTGAGATCGCCCATGGTTATAGTGATACCCCTGATTACCTCGGTAGTTATTGTGATAACCACCTCCAATATAGTTTACCTCCGTTCCTGCAGCTCCAGATGAACTGCATGCTCCTCAGTTGATGTAGTCAGCTTCCACTGGAACAATAGCCATGCTCGGCTCAGTAGGATTGGCAGCAACCTTTGTGGTCCCCAGTTTCTCAATTTCCTCTCGGAGCTTCTTCACCTCCGCGACCACATCGAATTCTGTCTTGGCCTCAACAACTTTGACTGGAATCTGTCTCTCAGTAGGCCATTGGTGGCTGTTCAGTGCCATGTCTGCTAGAAGCCTCATACTTTCTGCTCCACTTTTCTTCATTAAGATCCCGCCAGCAGATGCATCCACCAATTCTTTCATGTGAGGATTCAGACCTTCATAGAAGTGGCAGACCTGCATCTCGAGATCAATTCCATGTCCAGGGCAGAGTCGCAGGAGCTCCTTGTACCTCTTCCAGGCTTCATGCAGTGACTCATCATAGAGCTGCTTGAACATGGTGATGGCAGCTTTCCTTTTCAGCAACAGGCTCGGTGGGAAGTAGTTGGTGAGGAATGTTGCTCGCAGCTCCTCCCATGTCCCAATTTGGCTTTTATCAAGCCCAGCATACCAAGACCGCGCCTCGTCTCTGAGTGAGAACGAGAACAGTCTCATCCTGATGACATCTTGGGGGACTCTATTCTGCTTTATCGTGTCGCACACCTCTATGAATTGGTTGAGGTGGGCATACGGATCCTCTACGGCTCTCCCCCCAAACTGGTTCTGCTGCACCATCTGTATCAGCCCTGTGCGCAGCTCAAAATTGTTGGCATTGATGCCAACCCTGAATCCTGCTTCCTCCTGCTGTGGTAAAAATCGGTCTAGAATAGACCTCTGTGGCACCAGGACCTGCCTTGCATTCAGTTCTGCCAGTCTTGCGGCTTGCTCGGCTTGGGTAGCTTGGGCTGCAAGAAGTTGCGCCCTCAGTTGTTGCACCTCATTCACAAACTGTCTCTGCTCCTCCGGTGTCATGTTCTGCAGAGGGGCTTCTTGATTTGCTTCCATCTCGAAGTTCAGTCTTTTTCATTTCTTTCTAATGTTTCTGCAAGCTGCTTCGACTCTGGTATAATGGGCTCGAATGTCTTCCCTTTGCTCCGTGTGTTCATGCACCTGCACAGAAAACAAGGAAAAGATCAGGCTATCCCGGTCGTGATAATACGTATCTCGACCGGGATGGAAGTTTTCGTCTCGGCCAGTTTGTGACTCAACTCGGCCAGGATGGAGAATTCGTCTCGACCGTGGTGGGACTCACCTCGGCCGAGACAGACGCAATTCAGAAAAACTCACGCGAATGGAAAACACACCGACACACCCCAAAACAAAGAAAAATAATAATAACTCGAAAATAAAAAGAAATAGTACAACCCAATCCAGAAGTTCTTCAACTTTCCAGTAATGACTCGCCGTCTGACTATCCCCGGCAACGGCGCCAATTTGATCGATGCTAAATCTGCATACAAATTATAGCAAAGGGCAAATAAATTTATAAACAACCCAGGGGTTGGTCGATCCCACAGGGATAGTACAACGAAGGGAAATCATATACTGGATATAGTTTTTGAAACTCTTGTTTGAGGAAATCAATTCAAATGGTTTTGGGTTTTCAAAAGAAATAATTAAAGAGGGAAATTCAAATAATAAAAAGCACAGATTCCAGGGAAATCTACCAAACTGATCAACATGCAAGAAATAAATATTCAAACCCAGAAAACACAATTTTGGTGGAAAACCTTTTATTGTGGAATTAATTCCTTGGTCGGGCAATTAAAACCTAAATTACTAATTAGTGATCTATCTCCTCTCGGTCTCAAAATACACCAATTAATCAATTTCATAAAGATCTAGATTTTCCTACAATTGAAATCTTCGTGGTCAGACAGATAATCAAAAGTATTAAACTCTTACTTCCTATTATCGATTTTCACCTTTCGGTCCTTCAATCAATAACTAAAACTTATTCCAATTTTCATCTCTCGATCCTTCAATTGAACATAGATTTGAAATAAAATCAAAGAGTTTAAACCAATACAAGGGTTTGAATAAATAAATCTAAACAAGCATCACAGATGGAGAAACCCTAGAACCTGTTTAGGGTTCTAGCCTAACATATTGAAAGTAAACATTGCAGGGAAAAATAAAGATTGCATTAAAAAGTAAAGGTTCAACAAAAAGTAAAGAGGAATTCTAAAGAAAACAGAAAATAAAGGTGTAAAAACTGTAAAGGGGGAAGAAGATAAAAACTAAAAAGAAGGCTTGATCTATAATTCTGAGCTGTTGAAGAGTTTATATAGTAGTAGGGTTGAGGCCTTGGATGCATATCTTCAAAAGGTATGATTTATTGCTTCCATATTGATGTATATCTTGTTCCCCAAGCAATTCTCGCCCAAAATATGTGAAAATCTCGCCAAACAAGTCTGTCTCGGCCGAGATGGCCCTTGCCACGGCCGAGATGGAGAATTCGGCCCGGCCGAGATGGCTTCATTTCGGTCGAAACAGAGACGTTTCCGCCACTTCCGACCCTTCTGCGAAGTCTCACGGTTTTGGCCATAACTTTCGCATCCGAACTCCAATTGATCCGATTCTAGTTGAATTGGACAGCTAATTCAAAGATCTTTCAAATGATATGCTCCATTAGCTCAGAGTTCATCAGTTGAAGAATTAGTGACTGTATCTTTGAACAACTACTGCTTTCGGTACGGGTTCTCCATTGGATTTGGCCTAAAACCTGCGAAATCTTACCATGGCAAGCATAATACCCTCTAATATATACTCATGCTCAGTTTATTCAAGAAAACATACAAAAATGCATAAAAGAAAAGAAAAACAATGCGATAAGAGAGTAGAAAAACGAGCTTATCACTCTCCCAGGCTTCATGGAAATTTTCATCTGATCTCTGAGCAAATCTGGTAATTTCCTTCTTTCTTTGTCTGATGACGCTGGGTGGAAAGAAGTTGGCAAGAAAATAATCCCTCAGTTTTGTCCATGTGCTAATGTTGGTTTTGTCCATGGCAGTGAACCAAGATTGAGCTTTGTCCCGTAGAGAAAAGGGGAAAAGCTGCATCCGAATGGCGCTTTTGCTGACGCCATTGATCTTCATTGTGTTGCAGAGCATAAGGAATTTGTCAAGGTGAGCGTAGGTGTCCTCAGTAGCTCGGCCCCCGTACTGACTCTTCTGAACCATTTGTATTAGCCCGGACTTCAGTTCGAAGTTGTTGGCATTGATGCCGATTCTGAAATCGCTCTCTCGAAACTTGGGTCTGTACTTCTTTTGGATTGCATCTTCATCCTCATATGCATCAAAACTTCCCAGGCCCTCTGCTTCATCATCTCCAGCATCCTCATCATCTTCATTGTCTTCAGGTGGATCATGGTGTCTGTCGTACCGTGGGTTACAGTTGTTTCTCTCATTCAGGACCCTGATCTCTTCTCTCATTCCTTGCATCTCCCGGACCATCTCAGCTTGCTCTTCCGGTGTAAGACCGGGTGGAGGATCTTGATTGTTCTGATTGTCTTCCATGTTCTTGTTCTCACTACTCTCGGCTCCTCCTCGGTTCTTTCTGCTGTTGTTTCGACGGCAAGTAGCTTCTATCTCAGGATCGAATGGAATTGGTTCTTTTCCACTTCTCCTTGTGTTCATAGACTAGCTGAAACCAAAGGAAACAAAGTGACCGAACAGGAAACTGGAAAAAAATACGGAATTACGAAGCAAAGGGAATAAAAGCAGTAAATATTTTTTTTTCCGTTTTTTTTATCTCGGCCGGGATACAGTACACAACGGCCGAGATGAAATAATTCGGCACGGCCGAGATGAGCTTCAACTCGGTCGAAACAGAAAAGAAAATTTTACGAAAATTAAATTGAAAGCAGTAAAAATAGGGCTCAAATCAATATTCCAATAACAAATTCAATATAAAGATTAATTATATTCACTCCCCGGCAACGGCGCCAAAATTTGATCGCTAAAATTATTAGCGACTTAGCATAGCTAACAATATAGCGGCAAATATAATTATCGATCCCTCGAGGAATGAAATAACGAATATCTTAAGTACTGAATTATAGTTTCTCGGAAGATTGTTTAAGGCGATCAAATTTTGAAAAGAGTTTTGTATCATAAATTCCAGAAATAGTTTGAAAACAATTATTAATTAAAGAAAATCTATTATAATAGGCAAATTCAAGGAGTTATTCAGATAAATGCAAGAGTTCAGCTTCTAGGGATTTGAGTACTATCTTTACTAACATGTAAAATTAAATTCATCAAATGCCAATTTAATTCCTTAAAAGATGGAAATCAGGAAAATATTGCAAACTTCATTTTAAGACAATTTACAAAGTAGATTATTGAAATCCTTTACCCTTTCGGTCTCAAGAAATAATCAATAACTCCAGAAAACAACAGATATTTTTCCTATAATCTAATTCTTTCCTTTCGAGACAAGAATAATCAATTATATTGTGAAATCCTTTTCCTGTTAATCAATTATCACCTTTTGAGTCTCAAATTAATTAACTAATAACCTAATTAAGTAGCCAACAAAACCAGGTTTGAATTAAAACACAGGATTCCACAAATCAATCAAGAAAAGGCATTTGAAAAAATAAATTTAGAACATGTATTCAAGATAGACTTTTAACCCTAGAATCTGATTGAGAATTTAGTTCAACATATTCATAATAGAAGAAATCATGAAGAGATTAAACCTGAAATAATAATCTTGCATTAAAACTGATGTTCAATGGAAGAGAACAATTCCATCAACTGTCTTCACCTTCACAAAATAATACTCCACAAACCTCTGCCTTGGAAATAATATATAATTCTCAAATATGACTGTCTACCCTCTAAAACTCGAATTACAGGTGTTTATATAGTGGTACAGATATACTTCACAAGGTATCAAATCTACAAGGAAATATAGGCCCAAAATATCTCAATTTTCCGCCCCAGCGAGATGTGTCTCGGCCGAGATAGAAGGTATCTCAGCCGAGATAAATTGATCCGTCTTTCTCTACCTCGGTCTGCCACGTGCGCATGTCGACCTTCCACCTCGGCCGAGATGAACCTTATCTCGGCCGAGATGGAGCTCCCGCGTCGATCTTCACTTGGTCGAGGTGAGCACATCTCGGAGCTTTGTCTCGGCCGAGGTACACCTCATCTCGGCCGAGACAGAGCCATGCTGCCAGCTGTCGAACTTCCTCCAAACTTGGCTCATTTACTGCAAGATTTCACCATCATAACACCACATAACACCGAAATACGATCATGCACAAATACTAATGAAAATTGCATATCTCGAACACTAAATGGACAAAAACTAAATGATAAGTTAGCAAAATAACGAACTTATCACTCACCGATAGGGATGATCATACGGCGTGTTGTAGATCGCAGAAGACAGTATGATCACTTGACCTAGTGAGACATAAACCTGATCACAGCCGAGACAGCGTATGAGGATACGTCTGTCCGGATGGCTGCGGCATTGTCAGAATAAGTAGTCTGTCTTGGTTACTTGACATGCTGGTACGCAGAGGTGGCGTATTGATGGACCGCAGTGAGATGTATTCGTCTGTCTGACATCAGCGAATACAAGATCTCGTTATAGTGATTGAGTCCAAACCCTAACGAAGGTTCAGGGGTTTGCACAGGTTGACTGTTGCTTTGACTTGCCATGGTGGAGAGCCTAAGTAACGTGCTCGTATATCCGCATTTTGGGTAACAACGGTTCGTGTAGTACCGCCTGAGACTGGGTTTAGGTAACCATATCCGAGTAATAGGATGGGGACATTCCCTGAGGAGCTCAATAACATTCATCGTGCCAAAGACATGCAGGCTGATTAAGTTCAGGCACGAGTGATAAGGTTTGAGTGGTACTACTCAGGAATAATAAGATATTAATTAATTGTAGTTAGAGCTTGTCAGAGGCTCCGCTTAATTAATGGATGTCCGGTAACCTTAAATATGGGGATTCTCAATTAATGCAACCCGTTCTCATAACGTGGTAATAAAGGGGTAGGTCAGTATTAATTTTGTGGTGAAAAAGAATTAATATTAATTAATTAATTGTGTCCTGGGTTGTGGACATGGGAATTAATTAATTTATAGGCCCACTTAATTATTTGCATTAGGTCCCAGGTCTGGCTCAAATAAGTGTGCTGAATTGAGCCCAGGAGCCCACTAGGGTTTTATAACCCTAGGTCTATAAATAGACCTCTCACTCTCTGAAACCCAAGCCACTTCATAACACAATTTGAAAAACCCTAGATCTAAGAGAGTGAGAGAGAGGCGCCGACTTTAGAGGGAGAGAGGTGGAGAATTTCGATTCTGGTCCTGCTCAAGCCACAGATGTACGGAGTCCTCACCAGTAATAGATCTGACCAGCACCGGGATACAGATCTGAAGATCTAATCTGGAGAACAGATTTCTTTCTTTCTTCCCTTTTGTTTTCGATTTTAATCTAGAAATTAGATCTCTAATTTCTGTTTCCGCTGATTAAATCGAATTGCGTGGTTGATTTCAAATTGGAAATTCAAACACAAAAGATCATTTCAGACACGACGGAATAACGTTAATTCCTCAATCCACGATATGTATTAAATTCATAGGAGCATGCTAGGTTTTTGTGAATTTTAATTATGAGCAATATCCATAAATCGATCTAGTTCAGTTTGGTTTTGGTGATTCGGTTCACGGTGAAAACCCTACAATTGGTATCAGAGCCAGGTTCTGATTTATGGCTCTGTTGTTCATAATTAAATTCGATATGAATAGTTTTTGTAAAATCACGAGAAAATCCCTGATTAGTGTAGATATGAAAAATTGTAATAGAATAGATTTCTGTAATTTTTCAAATTTTGTAATTGGACGGGTCGAGGACGAAGAACAAAGATGGAGCCGACAAAGGGCGGTGCACGGCGGTGGCAGGCAGCCGCGCGCGTGCAGCTACGGGCGACGGCGGCGCAGGGCCGCGTGCGTCGCGGGCGGCTGGGCGAACGACGGCGGCGCCGGGGGCGCTGTGCGCACGCGGCGGTCGGCGGCGGCTTCGGCTTCGGCTGTCATCGGCTGTTGCTGTCTCTGCAACGGTGGCTCGTGTTTTGGTGGTTTGTGCAATCCTGTGTAAACCCTAGGGTTTGCATTTGGGTTAGGGCAAATCATCAGATCACAAAGGCCTAAATCCCAAAAGATTTGGTGGTTGAAGATTTGGAGGCCCTTGAAGATTTGAAAAGATTTGGAATTATCCAAATTAATTCAAAATTCAAATTGTAATAGATAGAATTTATTTTTTCTATTTTTGGGGCCACGAGGAATTTCTGTTTGCCTTAATTGTCCTCGTATGATATGTGATTTATTTATGTGCGCAATTAAGCATGTGTAGATAATAGGAAAAACATGTTTTATCGCTTTTATTATTTACCGCTTTTCAAGCATACTTATGTGATTAATTTTTTTTGTTGGATTATATTTTGGGAATTTTTGGGGTTGTTTAATTACATGCAAAAATTTGGGAAATATAATAACAAGGAAATTATGTGTGCGCATAAAGAAACCTTTTAAAAGAAAAATACTAAGCAAATTTTTTAAAATCAATAGACCTCCACAAAGCGGTCCTAGGCTGTAAGTGTATCTCTCGTTCTAGTAAACGTCTACGAGTGTAGCTTGCTAGTTCCTAGAGGTGCATGGGTACGGTTGTTGGGATTTTTAGACAAACAATTTAAATCATGTGAATAGTGGGAGGGCTTTTCGTAAACGTCTACGAGTGTAGCTTGCGTAGACCTCTTTCACAAGTATTCTAGGATTGATTTAAATTATAGATAACAAAAGCTTTAAGGGTTGTGCGGTATGGTTACGTGTCATGCTAAATTGTCTCTTTTGGCCCGAGTTAAATTTGTGGCTAATTGCTTAGAAGCATCTTAGAATATAATGCAAGAATTGCATCCCTGTTCTTGAGAGATGGCTTGGTCTAAGGTTTTCACTAATTATTAATTTCTAGTGTCAAAAGCATCCTGACATGGTAGTGAAATTAAATAGATTGGGGCTTAAAACCCGCAGTTCTGGTTGAGGGTGAAATCGTAAACGTCTACGAGTGTAGCTTGCGGTGGGAACTCTTGGGCAATTAGTGGAAAACATTTTTATTTGATTTATTAAAAGGTTTTCAATGCATTTGTTTTCGAAGTTCAACATGTATGTTCTTATTTAAGATTCTTTATTGTTTCAGATATGTCTATATCTAATGTCATCAATATTCTTGCACAAAACACTCTAACTGGTCCGAACTTCCTGGAATGGAAGCGCAATCTCGAGTACCTCCTGATTGCAGAAGAACATATGTTCGTTCTACAAGTACTTCGTCCCGAAGTGCCAACTGCTGAATCCAGTCAACTGAATATAGACTTTTATAACAAGTGGGAGAAATCAAACAATGTAGTCAAGTGCTACATGATGACCACTATGTCGAAAGTCTTGCAGCAGCAGCATCAGCACCATAGGGATGCCTATGACATTATGCAAAGTCTGGAGGCGACCTATGGGGAAACTGATAGAGCCGTCAGGTTCAATCTCATGAGGGAAATCGTGAGTAAGAAAATGACTGATGGCACCTTAGTGAGAGAGCACGTAGTTACCATGACTCACCTCATGGATGAGCTAACTGTGCATGGTGGAGGTATCGACGCTGAGGCTAAGGTCGATATCATACTGAACTCTCTACCCAAGTCCTTTGAGAGTTTTAGGCTGAATGTTGTCATGAACAAGAAAGAGTATACTTTTAACGAGTTACTCAATGACTTGATGGCAGCTGAATCGGTCATGAACCCTCAGAAGGTTGCCTTGGCCACTTCTGGTAATCTCTCTGTTGTACCGAAAAGTATGAAGCAAAAGAAAGGGATTAAGAAGTGGGCCAAGAAGACACCTGTGAAGGATGGTGGGGCTGGGGAAAAAGCCTAAGGTGGCGACTGAAAGGGACAGGTGCTTCAGGTGTGGTAAGAAAGGACACTGGAGGAAAGATTGTCAAGCCAACAAAGCTAGACAAGGTATGCCATTTTGCATGTATAACTGTAAGCACGATTAGAGTTAGTTGTTGCTCTTCTAGAGCTGTAAGCACTGACTTGTTTATCATGTTGTTGTACTTTGCAGGGGACCGTGCCGACAAGGCTGGTGAGTGATGGCAAGAAGATACCAAACTGGATGAAGGCAACATTTTATGACAGAGCTTCATGGAGTTTTCTTTTCCTTATGTTTTGATGAATTAAGTACATTTTAGAGTTTATTTGTGGGCCGTGGTTTATCGGCAGGACAAATTTTATCAAATTTTATGGATATCTGTTATTTATGATTTTATCATTGGTAGTAACAATGTTATCCATTATGGAATGTTGATTTACAATCTCTATGTTACTTCGATCAAACATGTCTTTTATATTGCATGTAATTCATCCGTAATTGATAATCCTAGAAAGAGAAAACTTACTTCTTCTGATGAGGATCTTACATATCTCTGGCACTTGAGACTGGGTCACATCAGCTTGAAGCGGATTCAAAGACTTGCAGATGATGGTACATTGGACCTAGTCCGGGTTGTACCTTATGAAGTCTGTGAATCCTGCATCAAGGGCAAGATGTCAACTAGGCCTTTCAAGGCTAGTCAGTCTAGAGCAGAGGAAGTGTTGGAATTGATCCATTCAGACTTATGTGGACCGATGTCCTCGCAGGCTCGTGGAGGGTACGAGTACCTCATCACTTTCATTGACGACTACTCAAGGTACGGATACGTTTACCTGCTTCGCTACAAGTCTGAATGCTTTGAGAAATTCAAAGAGTTCAAGGCTGAAGTAGAAAAGAAGGTCGGGAAAACTATCAAGTCGCTGCGATCTGACCGCGGTAGCGAATACCTCGGTAACGAGTTCCTGCAGTATTTGTCAGAAAATGGGATTACATCCCAGTGGACTGCACCGGGTACTCCCCAGCAAAACGGTGTAGCTGAAAGAAGAAATAGGACTCTTCTAGAGATGGTAAGATCAATGATGAGTTATGCAAACTTACCAATTTCATTTTGGGGCTACGCATTGGAAACAGCAGCTTACGTGCTTAAAGTGGTGCCTTCTAAATCAGTTCCTAAGACACCTTCTGAGCTCTTCCTTGGTCGCAAACCTAATTTGTACAAGTTTAGAGTATGGGGCTGTCCGGCACACGTACTGTCGAAGGAACCTGATAAGTTAGAAAGCAGGTCAAAAGTAATGTTGTTCATAGGGTATCGCAGGCAAACGAAAGGTGGTTACTTTTACTGTCCTGAGAGTCAAAGAGTCGTTGTTAGCACCAACGCTAGATTCTTGGAGGACAAGTATGTGAGTAATCACAGGTCAAGGAGTGATATCGTTCTTCGAGAAATTGAGAACGAGAATGCAATTCCAAGGGAAGGGGAACGTGTAGATGTGGGTGCACCTTTGAGAGGTACAGCACCACAGACACGTTCTTTAGTGCAAGGTGCAGGACCACAAGTCACTGCACCTACTACTGACATGGCACCGATGCCTCGTCGTAGTGGGAAAGTTATTTTCCAGCCAGAAAGGTACATTTTCATGGGTGAGTCTTCGGACTTGAGCCCGGAAGACGGACATGAGGACTCTGACCTACTGACTTACGAAGAGGCAGTGCAAGACAAGGATGTTGCCAAATGGCGTGTCGCCATGGATTCTGAAATTGAATCCATAACTTCTATGGATGTATACCAGAAAACTGATTTGCCGGATGGCTTTAGGGCCATAGGGTGCAAATGGGTATACAAAAGAAAGAAAGGGACGGATGGAAAGATCACGGCTTTTAAAGCCAGGCTGGTGGCAAAGGGTTATAGTCAGAAAGAGGGCATTGACTATGACGAAACCTTTTCACCCATAGCCATGCTCAAACCCATCCGGATACTCCTTGCCATAGCTGCGCATATGGACCTCGAGATCTGGTAGATGGATGTCAAAACCGCTTTTCTAAACGGTTACCTTGAAGAAAGTAGGGACATCTATATGCAGCACCCCGAGGGAGGGACATCTATACGCTTTGTGTCAGTGGGAGCGTGGTCTTCCTTGCACTATACGTTGATGACATACTCCTATTTGGAAACATCGAGGGAGTGATGTCCAAAATCAAGGTTTGGTTATCCGAACAGTTCCAAATGAAGGATCTGGGAGAAGCTGGCTACATTCTTGGGATTAAGGTCTTACGAGATCGTAAGAGAAGAATGTTGAGCTTATCCCAAGCATCTTATGTGGATACTGTGATAGCCCGGTTCAGCATGCAACTCGCCAAGAAAGGCTTGCTACCTTTCAGACATGGCGTTCGTCTTTCTGGTGGGCAGTGTCCTCAGACACAGCGGGAGAAAGACGAGATGAGTCTTGTACCATACGCTTCGGCTGTGGGTAGTCTCATGTATGCGATGCTGTGTACCAGGCCAGATATCTATTATGCCGTTGGCATGGTAGCAAGATATCAGTCTAACCCTGGACAGGCGCACTGGACTGCTGTAAAGCACATCCTCAAGTATTTGAAAAGAACTAGGAATTTCTGCCTAGTTTATCAAAGTGAGGATTTGTGCCCTGTGGGTTATACAGACTCGAATTTCCAAGGGGACCAGGATGAGAAGAAATCGACCTCAGGATATGTGTTTACCCTGAGAGGTGGAGCTGTATCTTGGAGGAGCTCAAAGCAGAAATGCATTGCTGTCTCCACCATGGAGGCGGAATATGTCGCCGCCTCCGACGCCTCGAAAGAGGGGGTATGGCTCAGGAACTACCTTTTAGAGTTGGGCATGATCCCGAGTTTGCCGAGGAGCATCACAATTTATTGTGATAACTCTGGTGCAATGGCAAACTCAAAGGAACCGCGGTCTCACAGGGCAAGCAAACACATAGAGAGAAAGTACCATATCATACAAGAAATCGTATCGAGGGGCGATGTGCTGATTAAGAAGATTGACACTGCTGACAATCTTGCTGATTCGTTTACAAAGAATTTACTGCAGAAAGTTTACGAAAGACATATTCGTGAGCTGGGTCTGAGGTGGATGCCGACCACTGATAGTGGTTAAAGAGACAGCAGACTAGATAGACGGACTGTATACTCTGTAATAGCTTAGTTATGCTTTGAGTATAAGTGGGAGATTGATGGGTTTTGTATACTGAAAGCATTTATTATAATGAGTATACAACGGTTTATTTCTCCTATCTATTAACAATCTTACATGTATGTATAATGGTATCCTCTTGTCTCACCGATAGGGACGATCATACGGCGTGTTGTAGATCGCAGAAGACAGTATGTGATGGGTTTTGTATACTGAAAGCATTTATTATAATGAGTATACAACGGTTTATTTCTCCTGTCTGTTAACAATCGTACATGTATGAACAATGGTATCCTCTTGTCTCACCCATAGGGACGATCATACGGCGTGTTGTAGATCGCAGAAGACAGTATGATCACTTGACCTAGTGAGACATAAACCTGATCACAGCCGAGACAGCGTATGAGGATACGTCTGTCCGGATGGCTGCGGCATTATCAGAATAAGTAATCTGTCTTGGTTACTTGACATGCTGGTACGCAGAGGTGGCGTATTGATGGACCACAGTGAGATGTATTCGTCTGTCTGACATCAACGAATACAAGATCTCGTTATATTGATTGAGTCCTAACCCTAACGAAGATTCAGGGGTTTGCACGGGTTGACTGTTGCTTTGACTTGCCATGGTGGAGAGCCTAAGTAGCGTGCTCGTATATCCGCATCTTGGGTAACAGCAGTTCGTGTAGTACCGCCTGAGACTGGGTTTAGGTAACCATATCCGAGTAATAGGATGGGGACATTCCCTGAGGAGCTCAATAACATTCATCGTGCCAAAGTCATGCAGGCTGATTAAGTTCAGGCACGAGTGATAAGGTTTGAATGGTACTACTCAGGAATAATAAGATATTAATTAATTGTAGTTAGAGCTTATCAGAGGCTCCGATTAATTAATGGATGTCCGGTAACCTTAAATATGGGGATTCTCAATTAATGCAACCCGTTCTCATAACGTGGTAATAAAGGGGTAGGTCAGTATTAATTCTGTGGTGAAAAAGAATTAATATTAATTAATTAATTGTGTCCTAGGTTGTGGACATGGGAATTAATTAATTTATAGGTCCACTTTATTATTTGCATTAGGTCCCAGGTCTGGCCCAAATAAGTGTGTTGAATTGAGTCCAGGAGCCCATTAGGGTTTTATAACCCTAGGTCTATAAATAGACCTCTCACTCTTTGAAACCCAAGTAACTTCATAACACAATTTGAAAAACCCTAGATCTAAGAGAGTGAGAGAGAGGCGTCGACTTTAGAGGGAGAGAGGAGGAGAATTTCGATTCTGGTCCTGCTCAAGCCACAGATCTACGGAGTCCTCACCAGTAGTAGATCTAACCTGCACCGGGATACAGATCTGAAGATCTAATCTGGAGAACAGATTTCTTTCTTTCTTCCCTTTTGTTTTCGATTTTAATCTAGAAATTAGATCTCTAATTTCTGTTTCCGCAGATTAAATCGGATTGCGTGGTTGATTTCAAATTGGAAATTCAAACGCAAAAGATCGTTTCAGACACGACGAAATAACGGTAATTCCTCAATCCACGATATGTATTAAATTCATAGGAGCATGCTAGGTTTTTGTGAATTTTAATTATGAGCAATATCCATAAATCGATCTGGTTCAGTTTCGTTTTGGTGATTCGGTTCACGGTAAAACCCTACAGTATGATCATTTGACCTAGTGAGACATAAACCTGATCACAGCCGAGACAGCGTATGAGGATACGTCTGTCCGAATGGCTGCGGCATTGTCGGAATAAGTAGTCTGTCTTGGCTACTTGACATGTTGGTACGCGGATGTGACGTATTGATGGACCGCAGTGAGATGTATTCGTCTGTCTGACATCAGCGAATACAAGATCTTGTTATATTGATTGAGTTCTAACCCTAACGAAGGTTCAGGGGTTTGCACGGGTTGACTGTTGCTTTGACTTGCCATGGTGGAGAGCCTAAGTAACGTGCTCGTATATCCGCATCTTGGGTAACAGCAATTCGTGTAGTACCGCCTGAGACTGGGTTTAGGTAACCATATCCGAGTAATAGGATGGGGACATTCCCTGAGGAGCTCAATAGCATTCATCGTGCCAAAGTCCTGCAGGCTGATTAATTTCAGGCACGAGTGATAAGGTTTGAGTGGTACTACTCAGGAATAATAAGATATTAATTAATTGTAGTTAGAGCTTGTCAGAGGCTCCGATTAATTAATGGATGTCCGGTAACCTTAAATATGGGGATTCTCAATTAATGCAGCCTGTTCTCATAACGTGGTAATAAAGGGGTAGGTCAGTATTAACTCTGTGGTGAAAAAGAATTAATATTAGTTAATTAATTGTGTCCTGGGTTGTGGACATGGGAATTAATTAATTTATAGGCCCACTTTATTATTTGCATTAGGTCCCAGGTCTGGCCCAAATAAGTGTGCTGAATTGAGCCCAGTAGCCCATTAGGGATAAAATCCTGGGTCTATAAATAGACCACTCTCTCTGGAAACCCTAGCCACCTTTTGTGATTATTCAAATCAGTCAAGACCCTAGGGCAGAGAGAGAGGAGGTGCCGATCCCAAGAGGAGAAGGAGGAGAATTTCGATTCTGGTCCTGCTCAAGCCACAGATCTAAGGAGTCCTCACCAGTAGTAGATCTGATCAACACCGAGATACAGATCTGAAGATCTAATCTGGAGAACAGATTCTTTTTCTCTTGATTTCTTTGTTTTCGATTTTATTCTAAGAAATTAGAGATCTAATTTCTTATTCCGCAAATAAAATCGGATTGCGTGGTTGAATTCAAGTTGGAAATTCAAACGCAAAAGATCGGTTTAGACTCGACAGAATTACGGTAAATTCATCAATCCACAATTCTGGTTATTAAATTCATATGAGCATGCTAGGATTTATTATGATTTTAATTATGCACAATATCCATAAATCGATCCAATTCAGTTTGGTTTTGGTGATTCGGTTCGCGGGAAAACCCTACGGTTCCTACTAGGTGGAATTCTGTTTATTTGATGTTACACTCGGCTTTAAAATTTAGGAGTGCATTTGAGCGTCTGGGAGATGATGGACAATATAATCGATACTTTAATGAGGGCTCAAGCATTTTGTTTGAAGGGAATTTGCCAAAAACTTGTGACATAAACAGAATTGGACCACCTAGTGATTTGGATTGGGATGCTGCAAGTAATTTTCTGAAGTTTCTTGAATTGTTTTATGGTGTGACCAATAGATTTTCAGGATCATTCTATGTTACTTCTAATACTTACTTTCATGACATGTGTTCCATGTACACTCATATAACTAATTGCATGAGCGAAAGTGATACAAGATTGAGTGTAATGGCTTTAGAAATGAAAGTAAAGTATGATAAGTATTGGGGAAAAGTGGAGAATATTAATCCCTTATTATTTGTTGTTGTGGTCCTTGATCCTCGCTACAAGCAAGAATATGTTGATTGGAGTTTTCATGATATGTACGAGGATGTTGATATTGCTATCAAGATGAGTAGAAAGGTGCAAGACACTCTGAAGAGGCTATTTGAGCATTATAATGCACTAGATCCTGATCATGCCAAGGAGAAAAATAGTTCCTCAAACACTAATGTGGGTGATAGTGGTGAGGGTGGGAGCAAGGATATACATGAGAGGCGTTTGCTTAAATTCAAGTCTTTTTTGAAAGCAAGAGAAAATAGTGAAAAAAGTGAATTGGAGAAGTATTTGCTAGATGCAAAAGAAAGTATAGATGGGTCTTTTGACTTGTTGGGTTGGTGGAAGGCAAATTCTAACAAGTATAAGATTTTGTCCAAAATAGCAAAAGATGTGTTGGCTATTCAAGTCTCGACAGTTGCTTCAGAATCTGCATTTAGCACTGGAGGTCGAGTCCTTAATCCTTTTAGGAGTTCTCTAACTCCTAAAACAGTGCAGGCTCTTATATGCACACAAAATTGGCTGCGAAGTGAAATTATCCAATACAAGATTGATTTGCGAGATTCCTTGCAAGAAATTGAAGAAATTGAAGAGGTTGAAAAAGGTACAATCAACTTTTTCACAATATTTATTTAATACTTTGTCTTATCATATATTCTTGCTAATAGTGGATAACTTATTTTGCTTTTTCAGATTTTGCAAATTCTCTAAATATTTGCACAGATCATATTGAGTGATGGGATATTGGTTAAGGTAATTGTATTTATAAAATTTTCTATATTTTCAATCACAATTTTAACTATGAGAATTTTGATTTGTTTTGTAGGTGAAGTCACTGAAGATCAAGTAGACTTGTGCATGGAAGCTATGATAAACCATTATTTTAAGAATAATTATATTATCTATTTGGATTGTTGCTTTCAATTGCCTTTGTTGGCTTGATGATTCTTCTTTATTGTAGTTGTTTTTCTTGCTAGTTTATTGTGGTTATTTTTGTTTTTAGTCCTCTATGTTTGCTTAGATTTTGTTGTTAGACATTGGCAATGTACTTATTGGTTTGTTTTAGCATTTTAATGGGTATTTATTTAATTTTCAGGTTATATTATTTTTTTTTTGTTGGTTTTGTTTTTTTTTCAAATAAATTAATGCAAAATAAAAAAATTCAAGATTTTTCGACCTTGTTTGCTTCAAACCGCCAAACCGATCGGACCAAACCGTTTTATTTGGTTTGATTTGGTTTGGTTTGAAAGATTAATTTGGCCGGTTTAGTTTGTAAATATTTCGAATCGTATTATTTAATTTGGCCGAAACTTCGACCCTCAAACCGGCCAAATCAGACCACATAAACCCCTAACTAGTTGTATTATTAAAATCGAATAAAATTCCAATTCTTACTCTGAAGCCACCCCATCCTCTACTTGTCTCCTCCCGTCCACGTATACCCAACATTTAATGATCAAATCTTTTAGAAGATACAATTTTTATTTAAAGATCAATAAAATACAAATTATTTTGCGATTCTAGAAGATACAAACCAAACAAGAATATTTATTAATAACGTGGATAAAAATTCAACGTTTGAATAGTACAACAAAAATTTAGAATGGCAGGTAAGGTAAGGCCCCCTACAGGCTACTACCCTCATAATTCATTAAAAGCAGTCAATAATTAAAGTGTCTCTACCCACAAAGTGTGACTTTATTCATATATAATATAACTCACATTTTTCTATTTATAACCCCAATAATTTGAATAAGTATACAAATTAATTATTTTTTACTAAGACCATGAATAACAGCAACCACACTCAACCATCCAACCACTCAATATTTAATTATTTTCTCTTTCTTCCACATCATCACTATTCATCCAAACTCAACCACAATAATTTTACATGATTTAACAGCAACCACCCAACCACCAAACCACAATATTATTTAATTATTTCTTATTATTTTATTTTATAATATTTTATTTTATTAAAATAATTAACAATAATTATAATTAATTATAATTATAAAAAAATTAAACCGATTGCATAAAATAAATCACACCAATTAGGAATAAAAAGACGATTACAAATTCACCGACAATTTTAAAAAATATATAGCAAAATTAGGCTCTATTTGTAGAGAATTAAAAATCATGAATTTTGGTATATTTATTTATTTATTTATTTATTTATTTATAATACTAAAATATACTCAAATTAAACTATACTACATAAATAATTGTTTGACCAATGAGATGATGACAAATGTTACCACCCCATTGGCCCAACAATAAAAATAGTGAGCAAACCAAGTGGTCTATTCTAGGTCTCAACCGGACCAGGTCTGGTCCAATTTGCACAAATTGTAACATTTTTTTTTTTTTTTTAAATCCACCTGGAGGGCTCTGTTAGAGAGAGTCTAACTAACTAATCCAACTTTGATTTCTCTTCTCTCATCCTCGTCAAATGTCATCTACCTCTAGACTTATATAAATGTGATTTTTCTGGCATAAATCTTGCAAAAATGGATGCAAGAAAAGAGAGTTTCAAAGTTTTGATGCTTCCATTTTTGGCGCATGGCCATGTATTCCCTTTTCTTGAACTGGCCAAGAAGCTCTCTTCCAGAAACTTCCACATCTACTTCTGCTCCACATCTGTCAACCTCGACTCCATCAAAACGAGCTTCAACAAGGATGCCTCCATCGAGCTTGTGGAGCTGCGTCTCCCACCTCTGCCGGAGCTTCCACCGCAGTACCATACCACCAAGAACACCCCGCCCCATCTCCGGCAACTCCTGATGCAGGCCTTGCAGAGCTCCGCCACCATATCCAGCTTCTCCACTTTGTTGGAGACGTTGAATCCGGACTTGCTCGTCTACGATCTGTTCCTGCAGTGGTCAGCCAAGATCGCTGCATCCAGAGGAATCCCGGCCGTTCATTTCTTCACCGGAGGGTCGGCCACAGCTGCGTTCATGCATCATTGGCACACGCATGAGAGCTTCGACGCTTTCCCGTACCAAGAGATATGGCTGCGAGAGCATGAGAAGAGGGGGCTGATTGCCAGCAGGCAGTATACAATGGTCAAGGATGTTGAAGAAGAAGAAGAAGAAGAAGAAGGGTTTGCTTTTGGGATTTTCAAACTTTCCTGCGACGTGGTTTTGATCAAGAGCTGTAGAGGGATTGAAGGGAAGTATATGGATTATGTCTCGAGATTAAGTGAGAGAAAGTTCGTGCCCACTGGTCCGTTGGTCACAGTTGCCGGCGATCAAGATCGAGAAACTCTTGATAATTCTGAGATCATGAAGTGGCTGGGTGAGAGAGAGAGAAGCTCTACGATCTACATTTCATTTGGGAGTGAGAATTTCTTGAGCGGGAAGCAAATGGGGGAGATCGCGAGAGGGCTGGAGATGGTTGATGTCAACTTCATATGGGTTGCTCGGTCGCCTCTGGGGAGTGAGGTCACTTCTCTGCCGGAAGGTTTTGTTGAGAGGATGAGAGAGAGTGAGAGAGGGATGGTGGTGCAGAGATGGGCGCCGCAGTCGGCTATCTTGGCGCATGCGAGTGTGGGAGGGTTCATGACGCATTGTGGGTGGAGCTCCATCACCGAGAGCTTGCATTTCGGCGTGCCGGTGGTGGGGCTGCCGCTGAAGATTGATCAGCCGATGAATGCCAGGCTGGTGGTGGAGGCGGGTGCCGGTGTCGAGGTGGAGAGGGATGACGACGGCGACTTCGATGGGGAAGAGGTGGCCAAGGCTATACGGGAGGCGGTGGTGGAGAGAGGAGAAGGGATGCGGAGTAGAGCGAGGGAGTTGAGCAGGAAGATGAAGATGGAGGAAGAGGAAGCCATGGATGAGGTGGTGGAAGAGCTGTCAAGAATTTGCGCCAAGAAACGAGCATTTTCACATTGAGTCAACTATTAGATGAATATTTTTTATTTTGTTACTAAACATCATCATTTATACAATATATGTGTCGTCTTGCATAATGCAATGGATTTAGAAATAATTGTTAGGGTTTGGTTTTATGTAATTAAAAAAAATAAGGTTCAGAAAAAAAATTAAAATTATAAAATACCATGAATTATTTGATATTATAAAAGTAAAAAGATTTAAGTGAATCAAATTTAAAGCACCTTTGAAGTATGTGTTAAGAGTTTTTGGGGCATCTGAATTTGTGTGAATGGGTATGTTGTTTAATTAATATATTCATATTAAAAAAAAAAGAGTAAAGGAATGTAATTGACCTAAATAACCATTTGTTAAGAATTTTTCGGGGCATCCGAATTTGTGAATAGGTATGTTGTTTAATTAATGTATTCATATTTAAAAAAAAAGAGTAAAGAATGTAATTGACCTAAATAACCATTGAGGGGTAATACTATGAAATTTATGTCCCTCCACTAATAATTGAAGAATTCAACCAGACCTTATCCTATAAAAAATATGTAAATTAAATAAAATCAAATGCTTATAATAATAATATAATTTATAAAAATTCATCAACTAAAATTAATCTCAATACATATAAAATTTTAAAAAAATTAAGACTAATACAAAAAAGATTTTAAGTCTGTAAATGAATATAATTCAGCTTTACACCGAATTGTGTCGCAATTAAAACTCTGTAAGCAGAAAATTACAGAGACTGAAATGATAGGAAAAACACTATCAACATTTCATGCTAGTAATCTCGTACTCCAGCAGCAGTACCGAGCTAAAAATTATGGTAAACATTATGAACTTATATCTGCTTTACTAGTAGCAGAAAAACACAACCAACTTCTTATGACAAATCATAATGCAAGACCTTTTGGTTCACAAGTTGTGCCTGAAGCACATGCTATTGACCAACAATACAATGCTACCAGAGGTAGAGGACGAGGACGAGGTCGAGGATACATTCGTGGTAGAAGAGACTAGTCACAATGGGGTGACCGAAATCATGGATACAACAATAGATCTCAAGGTTATGGAAGAAGAAATGACAATAAATCACACCTACAAAAGGCAAATTCATCTCAACAAGCAGTTGACAAGAAAGTTTGTTATAGATGTGGATGTGATGGTCATTGGTCTCGCATATGCCGTACTCCTTTGCACTTAGTGGAAGCATATCAAAGAATGTTAAAATAAAAGAAGGGCAAAAATATTCGAGATTTGCCTGAAGCAAACTAGGTTATCAATCATGATAAAGATGATGATGATGATGACTTATTGAAAGATGAGCTCGTTCAGGATGAAGATCCACACAAATTGAACTTTTAGATTACTTTTAAGATCTTTAGGATTCCTTATGTTTTGCATTTCGTTTATTAATATTGTTATTTTGGTTTTTATTTAAGAACTTATTGAGCACTTCTTGTAATTATCTATGCACGATGAAATTAATGAGTTTTATTTACTTGAATGTTTTTCTTTTTATGCATTTATTCAACTTAATTATCATGTTGCGATGAAAATAAAATTTAATGACCCATAATTTCTAATCTTATGGCATGAGTACTTGTGTCTTATTGGGCATATTACTATAAGATGTCGGATTATCATAATGTGATATCACATACAAATAAAAATTTATCTTTCAGAAGACATATTTGGACCAACTTATCAAATATTATGGTCGTTTTCAAATTTCATGGTCATGACTCATTATTCCTTAAAATCCGACCAACTGCATATTGTGACTATCCCTCATGTAATAGTGTGCTAAATAAATAATCATTTCTCATCTATGAATCAATTTATTATAGTCTATATTTGTATATCACCACCAAAATATGACTCTATGGGCTCTCAACGTAATATAAATTAAAATATACGTTGTACAAAAATCTCCGTCTATAAATAAACCCTAGTAGCCCATATAGAGTACGTTGACTGTAAATATAAAGAAGATCATTTGTCGGCATTAGGGGGAGGTATAAGCCCAAAGCTAATAGAATGCCGAAAAATATCAAAGAATAAAAGGATCTTCAATAATTAAAACCACACATGAATGAATTATAACTTGCAATGTTTAGCAAGTAATCTACCATATGCATTTATAAATGCATCTAATGTATGTAATGGTGTGATTGAACTTATGCACCATAAACAATTAAAGACCATAATGGACCAAATGAATGAAACTCTTTAATACTAGAAGTATGAGAGATTTCATACCAGAAGTATGAGATATATATTGGTGCATAAATTAAAATCCGCGGTTAATAAAATCAAATATATAAATAACACTCCAATGACCCATGATGAAGAGGAATATGTAACCTCTTGAAGAGGATTGTCATGAAGACAAGAATCCCAATACAAAAGCACGTGCATCAAAATAATAATATTATTGGGATTGCGGAACAAATAAAATAAAATATTATGGGAAATGATAAAAATCAGATAATGCCATGAATATTATGAGTAAAGGAGAATAACATAAACTTTATAGTTATCGACAACATATTTATTCCACAATTGCTCCAATTTGGATCCAGAGCTTAAATGCTAGAAACATTATGATTAGCCAAAAATGTAAAAATGAGCAATTGAAATAGAGATTAACTCGCTCATGAATATTATCCCTGCAGGATATAATGATTACTATGAGGTGGTGAAATATAAAGCGAGATTAAGATCTCAAGGGTTTTTCGCAGAGACCCATACATGATTTTAAATAAATTACTCTTTTATTTGAATGGCATAATGTTCTGCTACTTGATTTATATGGCAGAAAATATAAATTTATATATGCAGTTACTAAATTTTATGACCATATATTGATATGTGTCATTGTACGATAATATTTATATTAAATCCCCGATGGATTTTATAGAAAATAGATCGCAACTTATATAGTGACGAGATCACTGTATAAATTCCTCTTGAAGAAGGAATATATTAACTTGAAAATTAATTCATGCCTAAAGACGGAGTATGAAATAAAAAGACTTGGATAATACCAAGTATTATGTCGACCTGCAGATCGACAATCTCCCGAAGGAGTTATTCCCTCCGTCCCGGTCAAATTATCCACATTTGACCGGGCACGATAACCAATGCATGTGAGTGGTAGTGGGAGTTAGTGGGATGAATATTTTATTGATGAGTGTAGAGAATTTGCTATTTTGGGAAAGTGGACTAATATTGTGGGACAGACGAAAAAGGAAATGTAGACAATTTACTTGGGACGGAGGGAGTATTATTATTTCTAACACTAGTCGATGTATAATAAGAGTTCTAGAGAGATCTATTACATTTATTTAGAACACCAATGTCATTTGATCCCCATAAGTGGATAATGTCTCATTTAGACTCAAAGAAGATAACATGATATTTTTGGACCAAAAGTTCTCTATTTAAGTGTCTTTTGTACACTATTTTATCAGGCCTGATACAATATTCAAAATTATCTTGCTAACAAGACTGGGTGCTTCTCTTTCTAAGAGACATTGAAATAAGCACATTATTTGTTATCTTCAAGGTATACAAGTCTTGGTATATTCCATAAGAAACCAAGTATGACATTGGTGGTCTAAGTGAACAAATAAATATTTATTTGATCTTGATAATCATAGATCTTAGACTGGTTATTTTGTTCTCTGTTGTAGTATTGACATTTCTTATCAATTTGAATATCATTGTTTTGAGGGGGAGGACATTTTGAAAATTAAACCTTGAACGTTTACATTATTCTCGGAAGGCTAAACAGATGTACTATTTTTCCCTTGCTAAGTTTTTTCCCATTGGATTTTCTTAGTTAAGGTTTTTAATGAGACATCTAGTGCAACACATGAATAAACGTATGTCATGTACTCTTTTCCTCGATCGGCGAGGTTTTTAACGAGGCATGAGCATACGAAGTAATGTCCAAGGGGGGGTGTTATAAATATATTTATTTGATAGACATTACTTAAGATATAATTTGGAGATATATACTTATCTTTCTAGAATTCTATAAAAGATATGATTTCATCCTTATATATAGGACATAATATTGTAATTCTCTACACATCAATGAATAATAATATTCTCTATTTTTCTCTCCATTGTATTCTCTCTATAGTTTTTTCTCTATTATTGCTTATCTGCGATATACAAAAGATTCGATTTACAACAACTAATACAAAAAAGATTTTGGACCCCTCTGACTCTCCAATCCCCACATCAATTTATTCTTCAAGTTTAGCCCCAAATTCAAGTCATGAAAAATAATTATCTCATAAACTATTATATAATCCATTACTAAAATTCAAAAAGAAAAAATCCATTAGAAAATTATTGAAGTCCATCCCAGCTCATACTTGCATCGACTAACCACATATACAGAAAATATAATGATCAAATCTCCTATGAAATGTTCTAATTAAATGTAAATATTATTATCTCAGTCCGTGCAAATTGTCACATTTCTTTTCGGCACGAAAATTAAAAAATACCAGTATAAATGAGATTAATATATTATTATCGAGTGTGAAATAATTATTATTTTTTAAAATATAATAATTCAGTTGGAACACCCGATTTCATAAATGTAATAATTTGGATAGGACGTTGGGAATATATTTTAATGAAAGTTTTTAAATTGGTACCCTAAATTTATTTTCCTAGAAGACTTGTAATTATGACGACCAATAAATTACAAATTGTAAATTTGTAAGGCGATTCTAGAAGATACAAAATGAAATAAAAATATTTGTTAGTGAAATATTTTAAAAAGTGAAATGTAGATGAAAATTCAACGTTTGAATGGTACAACAATAATTATATATGAGTGGCATGCGTCTCTCTACGAACTAGTACTAGGTAATTGTCTAGAATGGTAAATGTGGTCACCATTTGGTTTGGGACTTGTGTGGTCGAGATCATACATTTAACATTTGACATATTTTAAAATATTTCAAAGTAATAATTATTAAAAAAAATGGTAAATGTGTTTTTATTCGTAATTCATATTTCTTCTATTTATAACCCCAAATTTAAATAAAATATACAAATTATTTTGAGTTAATTGCATATATTAACAAGTTTTCCATTGACTTTGCAATTAAACATATTTTGTAAAATTTGGCAATTATAATAAAAGTTTTGAATGTTTTCACTTTTTTTACAATTGTAACATTTTAGATCTTGGCGATTACAATACAATTTTTTAAAAATATGCAATCATAACACAAAATCTTAAAAAGTAAAAAAAAAATCTTTTATTTTCAGTTTGTAGGTAGTGTATATGAAGTTCGTGTTCAATTATTTTGATAATAATTATTTAAATTATATTAATTTATGTTCATTTCTAAGTTTATGAAAAGTAAGAAATTATAAAATATTTTTATTCAAAAAAACATTATAAGAAATATGTTCATTTTTAAACAATTTAATAAAATAATCAATTTTCATTTATTCACTACACAACCTACAACTTATTGAACCACTCAATGTAAATTATCAATTAAAATATTAGTTTCTCTAAAAATTAAAAATATTTTAAATTTGTAATAAAAATAAACAAATTATTAAAATCTCTACAAAAAATAAAAGATAAATTGAAAAAACGCAAATTCAATATATCAAATTATAAATTACACGTACAAGAATATAAATTAATATTTTTTGTAGTGTGTAAAATTATAAAAACATTAAGCTCGATTCATAAAAATTCTTTTAAAATATATATAATTTAAATTCTAAAATATGCTCAAGAGTGGTCACTATCATTAATAGCCCAAGCTTACATTTCATGTATCACTTTATTTTATTTTTTTTTAAGGAAGCCATTTCTCTGTTTTTTAAGTCTGTACCATGACTCATGTTGATAGAAAAATGTAACTTTGGCTTGTTGTATATATGTTGAGAGGGAGAGAGAGTTGCAGCAAGCAAAGCAACAATGGACGCAAGAGAAAGAGGGTTGAGAGTTGTGATGGTTAGCTCATGGGCATGTGTTTCCATTTCTTGAAACAATTCCACATATACTTCAACCTTGAATCCATCAAGCAAAGCATCAAGAAAGAGGAGGAGATGAGCTAGTCCAACTCCCTCTGCCTCACCTCCCTCCACATCTCCACACAACAAAGAACTTGCCTCCCCACCCTAATCAAGGCCTTTCAGATGTCCAGATCCAGCTTCTACGACGTGATGCAGCCCTGGTCTGCAAAGATTGCTGCATCACAAGGCATCCCTCCGGTATACTTTGCTACTACCAGCTCCACCACGTATCGCCACACCCACAACAGCAGCACCACCTTCCCATATGAGACAATATGAGATTAGGGAAATGAGAGCTGCAGGTCAAGCCATCAAGGTTGAAGATGCAGGTGAAGGCAGTTTTCCAGCTATCTCATGATGTTGTTCTCATCAAAAGCTGCAGGGGAGTAGAGAAAAAGTATATAGACTACCTTTCAACCTTGTGCAAGAGGAAAGTTGTGCCAACTGGCCCACTCATCACATTTGGTGAAACTGCTGATTCAGAGATCATGAGCTGGCTGAGCCAGAAATACATTTCATTTGGGAGTGAGAACTACTTATCGGCGGAGATAGCCAGAGGGCTGGAGCTAAGTGGTGTTAACTTCGCTAGAACCCCTCTTGGAACTCAGGCTTCAATAGAAGCTGCGCTGCCTCAAGGCTTTCTGAGCAGGGTGGAACAGAGGGGGCTCGTCGTCCGCAGGCAGCAATCTTGGCGCACCCGAGTGTGGGCAGCACTGCGGTTGGGGTTCCACCACAGAGAGTATGTATTTTGGGGTACCAGTGGTGGCAGTGCCGTTGAAGCTTGATCAGCCGATAAATGCAAGGTTGGTGGTGGAAGCCGGAGTCGGCGTGGAGGTGATGAGGGATGAGAATGGGCAGTTTGATGGCAATGGAGTGGCAGAAGCTATAAAAGAGGTTCTTGTGGAGGAGAGAGGCGAAAGGCTAAGGACTGCAGCGAGAGAATTGAGCGAGAAGAAGAAGATGCGTTCGTTGAAATAGCACAAGTGCTGTCAAAAATATGTGCAAAGAAATGAATCAAGAAATCAGTTTCACATTTCCTACTGGAATAAAATAGAGTGAAGCATAGATGAGCATCATTATCATTATATATATATATATATATATATAAAAAGACAGCAAGGAGGGATGAATGAAAGGAGCTTCTCTAAATTATTACTTTACTTGTGTAGATGATAATTTACGTAAAGAAGCATCCAGAGTCAACAGCTTAACTACAGATCTTACATGAAAAGGCAAGGATACAGCTGCCCTTTAATTAATCTGATAAAAATCAATTCTTCCACCAAAAAAAACAAGGCCCCAAGACAAAAAGGAGTTGGGGGGGAGAGCAAGATCACCTCCTATTATTCATTCCACAGTCAAATGGGTGTTAATTGTAATCCTCCTAGTAATGGATGGCCAAGAGGTGTGTGAGTGCGATCGAATACGGTGGAGATGAAGTATTTTTCAGGAACTCAGTTCCCGGAAAATATAGATACAGCATGCCCAGAAATTTGAGCAGCAACAAGAATTACCTAGAAGGGAAGGGAGGACCAGAAGGGTTCTTGTTATTCGAATTTCAAAGACTAGATGAGGTTTTGCAAGATATTTGGGGGGTATGTATAACTTATTGAAGGCAGAGATGAGTGCCATATAATGACATTATGAACATAGCTACAATGTGCTTCACCTGAAGGGCTTAATGGTTGAGGCATGCTAGAGGATTTGCACCAAAATCGGACTGTCTTGTCTATTGGAAGTTGCTTGAACAGTAGTATTAACGGGATAGGATAGATTCTTTCATTCAACTTCACATCTTTACGTCACCTCCATAGCTAGAACTGCTACCACCAGTTGAAGAGGCAGTACCCTGCCCAGAATGCTGAACGCCAAATTCAGGAGCCGGCAAACTTCTAGAGAATGTTGAACCGACTGAAGCACTTGAGCTGTTTGTGGATGACAAATTTGCTGAGAAAGCATCTTTTCTGAAACCAGAGAGAAGTTCCGGCCTCAAGTCCAAGGAAGATGATGATGGAGCCAAAGTTGCAGTGGTTGATCCCACGGGGTAAGGAGCTACAGGCATATCAGTTAGAGAAGATGCAGATGTACTGTAACTCAAAGCTCTCATTGGGTGATCAAATTTGCACGAGGGCCCAAATCTACATACTCCATTTTGAGCATAGTGGGAGCAAAGTGGTGCACCCTAAAAACAAATCAAAGATGTTTTGAGAAAGATAATGTGAGAGGACACAACACAACGCATTGTATGAGGATTGAACTCTTACGGGACGCATTGGCAGGCCCATGGGGCTGAGCAAGACAATTGATTTTTGTGCATTCCACTCTGGTGGATGATGGTATTTGCATGAAGAGCCAAATTTGCAATCCCCAGTCCTCAAATAATACTGGCATTCTGGTTGACCAGGTCTGTCAGGAAATGCATGTTCCTTTTGGTTGCTGCTCGAGGGGCCAGCATAAGAAGTACTGGAAAGATATGGTCCTGTGTATGTAGTCGATGAAGGAGGTAACTGCGATATCCCATAAACTGGGCCTGCACCAACGGTAGGTTGACTACTTTGAGGGGCGCCAGGACTCACTTGTGCCTACACCATTATATCTATAATTTAGTAAAGGTTTATGACGAGTCTTCAAGGATATTCAAAATTAGGAAGATGCTTGAACAAAACTTACAGAATATGGCGACCAACCAGGAACTGGAACAACACCAGGTGCGAGGAGCATGGGGCCATAACTTCCAGGAACATATGAACCTGGAAGCATGGTTGGCCTAGCAACTGGCCAATTTCCATGAAGGACCCCGTATTGTTGAGAAGATTGAACAGAAGGAGACTGCACAGTAGGATAAAGTGTAGGTGTGGGCACAGCTGCCGGACCAGCCAAAGGACCGGGCCCAGCACCAGGGGGAGGCATTTGCATCCCAGCTGGCTGTGGATGATGATATTTACAGGTTACACCAAACTTGCATAGCCCTGTTTTGATATAATATGAGCATTCCTTTTCTCCCTGCAACAAGACCCTATGAGGCAACTGAGTAGTTCAAGGATACCACGACCATCTAAGCAAAATACTTTTAAAAAAAAGGCATTGTGAATTATAAACAAGAACCAAATTTATCGAAAAAGCAGACCTGTCGCATTGGATAACCATAAAAATTGAGTGTGATTGGAGACGAAGATCCCGCCCCATGCTTTGGATGGTGATATTTGCAAGATGCACCAAATTTACACATCCCCGTCCGCATGTAGTACTACAAATTCAGTACAAAAGCATAATCCCAATATAAAGCAGAATATTTATAGAACAAAAGTTAAAAGTATTTCATAGTTAGACAAATTGGCAATAGTCAGTAACAAATAGAGTTCTAGGAAACAATTAGATTGACATGATTTGTTGATTGAAGTGGAGAGCATAAGATACATAGCAGTGTAGCATGTCACAAAGAAGCAGCATTTGATGCTTATAACAGTATAGCATGTTATAAAGGTAAAACTGCATGATGCCAAAAACTGACTAGTTTCTGATAAATTGGCATGCATCTTCTCATGTTCCATTGGCTATCTAAAGGCAAAATCATTAGGAAGTTCCAACGATCTGGTCCAATATCACTCATGAAAAAATAATCAATTCAAGAATGTAAAAATAATAATAATAATGCTGAAATTAAGAAAAAAAGAAATAATAACCGTAAGATAAAACAGGGAAAGAAATATTTTAGGCAACACCGCCTAGGAAGTTTCAGAGCATAACCGAGCAAGCACATACTCCAAGTTTCTAACAAAAAGACATAAAACGGATGATAACAGACAATAAGCAGGCACACCACCAGGGATCACTGCCTGGTAAGCAACAGCATTACAGTGACATAGCCATCTTGCCTTCCCAGAAGTCAAGAAGAGGACAAATTTATGATTAGGCTGTAAGATTCAAAGATACTTTCCACAACATGAAACTATAAATTAGCATAGTAAGCACATCGTACACAGCAATTAAATAATGTGTCCCAGGCAAGACCCAGAATAATAAGTAATTGTATACCTGACATAATGGTTCACCAATGCGTTCTGGGTACTCGCCTCCAGTAGCCCTTAGAGCTCCCATTGCCTGCAATCATGTGAAAACAGTTAACCTACTGGAAGCAAGTTCACCAAAGCGCTCTTACCATCGAACATTATACAATCGCCTCCTCATATTTCATCAAAACCATTATGGACCTAAAAACAGGAAAGATTCCATTTGGCCCCAGTTGCTATCAAATTCTTATAAAGCTCCTTAAACTATATTCAGTGCGCATGCACCAATTTGATGTAATAATCCAGAATGAATATGTTTTTCTCCTCAACTTTAAGCACTCCACTTTTATCAGAACGATCAGAAACTCCACTAAAACAAGAAAGGCGTGTTTTTTGTCCAATTGCCTTTTCATTCATGTACTACTACCACGAATTAAGTTCAATGCATGCGATGTGATCATCCCAAATTTATATATCCTCCAAATATTCTCATCATACCACTAAATCCCACCCACCCCAAAAAAGGAACAAGAAAGGTGAATATTCTTGATGAAACTAGTCTCATATCTACAAAAATAAATAATACAAACCCACCAAATTCCTCTTTTTTACATAATGATCGCTACATTGATGAATAAAAAATGTCAAATCCGATTCCAAGTAAAAAATAAAAAAAAAAGTAGGGTTTTTTTACCGCACTACGGTCTCGGGGATGATTGAACCGGCATCGGTTACCATATCCACAGAATCCAGTTCTCAAGTAATAGATACAGTTGGGCTCATCGGGCCTCTCGGGGTAAGAATCGGGCCCCTCGCCGAGGCCCAGTGCCCACATAGGCTCTACATTAACAAAATCAAAGCTCAAATCAATCAGCATTACCCGAGTTCAAAGCTAAAGTCGGTAAATTTCACTTAAATTCAAGTGAAATTCAAATGAAATTCACATGTAACTCGCCTTCCAGGCCGGTTTCACCTCCTGACCCCGTCCATTCCGCCGACGGATCCACCAGCGTCGCCTCCATTGCCTGCGTCGAGCTATACCTCTCCATGTACACCCCTCCCTCTCCCTCCCTCCCTCTCCCTCTCCCTCTCTCCTATATACAAGTATTTTTGTCCGTATGATGATTTCTACCTAGACAATAAACCAGTGCGCGTATACATACGATGTACTCTTTACCCGAAATCCAAGTTGAGGCGTTTCAGATTGAGTGAGAGCGGAGGTTGATTGATCGAGAGGGGGGTTTGGTGGTTTTAGAGAGAGGGAGAGAGAGTGAAGAGAGAGAAACTACAGGTTTTTTCCCCTTTTTTTTCAACACAACAGCCTTTTATATACTCCCACACAACTAGTCAACAATGTGTGTTTGTGTTTAATATATAATATATATATGGAGTATTTCCTATTTCTCAATTTCGTCTTTTCCATCTTTCTCCAAGGGAAATGAGTCGAATTATTCTTAAATTATTCATATCTAAATTTTATAATGTTCAATTCATGAAGATACTCCTTTATTAAATTAGCTTTAAAAATATATAATTATTAATAAATAAATAAGTTTTTCATTGTTTTTAATAATTATAAATTTGAGTACAAAAGATATCTTGTGTTTGATAAATCAATAGATTTTTCTAATTTAAATAATAAATGTTTAGACATTAATTTAAATTCAAAAAAATGCTTATAAACATTAATTATTCTTTAATTCAACTCAGTAAAAATTTATGTGATACACTAATCAAATTAATTACACTCCTAAGTCCTAATAATAGTGGATCAAATATTACAAAGATTACTTAAAAATAATTTGCGAGTTCCAAATGAATTACACTCCTAATAAGTAATAATAGTGGATCAAATATTACAAAGATTACTTAAAAATAATTTGCAAGTTCCGACAAAAGTTGTCTGATATTTTTAGATACTATTTTTTTTAAAAACCTTCATGTTTTTAATTATTTTAGAATACTAATTTAAATTAAGAACTATATCATCTATTTTCTATTGTGTAACTGCAAACCATAAATTTACGTGATTAATTATACTTGTTTTATAGTATTTATGTATATATTTATTCAACATACGATGGTCTTATATATATTTCCCAATATTTAATTATTATTTTTTAAAAAGTTACGAAATGTATAGTAAATTTATTCATATATCATGAGCCAACCCCCGCTTATTCATAATTTTGTTATTGTTTAATTTTACACGATTTAAGTATGCATATTAAGGCAAAAATATGAGTTTATTCTGATATATCAATCAATCTTAAAATATTTCACTGACTTTTTTATTTTAACAAATCTTTTATATATTTTTGTCGAATATAAATATTCTTAATAACTGACGGAGTTAAACATAAATAGAACCGTACATAATATAGTCTATATCTATATATATATATTAAACAAAATCGGGGGTAAAATTATAATTTTATACTTATATTTACTAATATATTCACTTCATTAATACACATACATTAATAGTTAGATTAATTAACTTTTAAATTCCTTAATTAATAATATCTTTTAATTATTTTTGTGATTTGTATAAACTTAAAAATATAAATAATACTTGCACATAATAATTGGATTAGAAATGTTATGTTGCCAACTTTATGGTGAGCTTTCGTGAGCTACAACATATTTTTTTTAAAAAAAATATTTTTTATTAATTATTTAATTTTTATATATTCTTTATAATTTTAACTTATTATATTTTTAATTAATTTTATAACTTTAAATATAGGGTTTATCCATCTGGGTATTTAATATTGTTAAGCTCACACAAGTTCATCACATGGTGACAGCATAACATTACTCATAATTAAATATTATTTTTTTATTTGATAATTGTCATTGATGATGGAGAATTTATATTAGATAATATATATATATATATATATATATATATAACAACAGAGTGTATAATTATAATATCATAATTGTAATAATGATTTATTATTGAACTATATATTAAGTTCAATCATTATGAAGTGATAATTTCCATATAGTTAATTATATTTATTCTTAAAAATTTTGATTGTATATTTAGTATATCAAAATGGTAACAGTACACAATAGATTTTATTTAAAAAAATTTCTTTTATAGAATATATATTTTATGATTCATAATATATATATATATATATCAAAATCTATATCTATATATATATTAAAACAAAACCGGGGGACAAATATGTAAAATACCGTAAAATAACTAAAATATAGATGATATAATAACCATAAAGTAACTAACATACATATATAAATATATTGTAATAGATATTCCCAAATCTTTTCACTTTCTTTTAAAATTTTCAATGATATGCCTATATATATATATTTTTTCTATTTAGTTATTTATAATGTATAAATTATTTAAAACTATCTATATATTAATAAAAATCTAATTAGCTTGGTTTTTATTTTCCACCGTTCTTTTAGTTAATTTTTACACTAAAATTAACGCACTAACTTATTTAACTCAACTAATAATAAAATTTTATTTATTTTAATTCACATATCAATTTAATTATTCTTAGCCTATTAACTATATTCCTCAAATATAGTCAGATTTAAACAGTATTGAGATATTGATATCTTTTGAAACTTATTTCCCCATCTATATATAATTATCTTTTTTAGTTCAATTTATTATGAATATCACTTTTTCACTGATTTCCATGGAGAACTCTAGAACACCATTGAAGCCTAGGTTTTAAGCCCAGGTTTTACTCTTCTTCTAATTAAAATCTTTATTCGAAATATGCTGAATATTTTGAGTTAGATTGTATATGTCTCCAAATTCTTTTTATGGTGATAGAAAAAAGGTTCAAATTAATTATACATATAGCTCGATATGTTTAAATAGTTAAAATTATCACTATATAATTTGAGAAAATTAAGATGTTTCATGTTGATTATTCATCTTTTTTCTATGTAAGAGTTATAGATTTAAGATTGTGGAGAAAGAGATGAAACGAAGGCTCCGATTATAAGAAACTATAGTAATTAGTTGATGGTTCTGGTAGATTTTTTTTTTTGGAATCTAGGTTTTGGTATTTTTTAGAAATAATATTATTTTTATTTATCTGTTTTTCCATTGCTCATCTTTTTTTCATAAGGTCGAGTAAATTTTCATTTATTTAGAAAGATTATGAGGAATTTAAGATTATCTTCTGCAATTTTTTTGTTAAGTATGTTACCTTTTAACACATTGGCAAATTGCAAATGACATGATACAGTTAAATTTTCGATATAAATGGGAAAAAATCAACAAAAGATGAAAAATAATTAAAAGAGATTATTGCAGAAATAATAATGTATCTAAAAATTATATGTTATTTGAATTATTAGCTAAAATTTATTTGAAAACAATTTTGGAAAAACACAAGTTCTCTAATAATATAAAAGTATCCTATGAAACTATTTTACAGAACAAAGTTATTTAACAATGAAAAAAAATAAAAATGTGATGAGGTCATTTATTTACGGGATTTTGATTACTTCGCCTAATTTATCGAATATTTGGAGTTTTATATCAATATTTTTATGTAAAGCATATTTAGATCCTTTGATTTTATTGTTGGTTATAAAGAAATAAATGGAAATTATGATTAGAATCAATCTATTTTATATTTAGTTATAAAGATAAAATAATAAAACTAAATAATATTTTTTATTTTTTTTAAATAAAGAGTTATATTAAAAAAATAATTTGTGACTATTTTTATTAATGTAAATATTATATTTCTTATTATTAGATATACATTACAAAAATAATATTAGTTTAGTTAATTTCTACTTTAAAATTCGTATTAATATAAATATTATATTTCTTATTATTAGATATACATTACTAAATAATATTAGTTTAATTTATTTCTACAAACGAATTAAATAATTATGACGTATTATTAGCATTATATTAGTTTTAATTTACTATGATCTATATAACTTTTTTTATTTTCTTTTCATACATAATTGTGATTGTGTTTAGATTCTTTTCAATTTGGTATGCTCAACTCTTGAGGATCGTTGCTTCGTAATATTACAAATGGTACGTTCTCTATATTCTTATAAGTTTTTAGATTATCAATACAACTAATATAATTATTAGAATAATAGTGTTATATGTATTCTTATGAAATTGCTATTTCGCACCATATTTTATTGGAATTAAATATCCATTTCTGATATAATATGTACAACCAATTGAAACACACAATATCATTCAATTACTTACTATCATAGTCCAACAATTACTTTTGTTTGATTGAAAGAATAATATTCTAATATTCTTTAATTTTTTTTAATAGAAATTAATGTGGCCTCCAATGAAGTGCGAATGAGATATGTTACTGATGTTGCATGTTCATCAATGTCTGATGTGACGAATGGTATGACAATGTTATTTTATTTTCTAAATAATATGTTATTTTTCTAATATTAATTAATCAATGTAATAGGAAAAAATCAATTAATCTTGGACCAATTCGGTACGATTATTTGATCAGAATATCAATGGTATGTGTATATATAAATATTTTTAAAATTATGACAATAAAATAGCATATAACATTTATTTAACATATGTTGAGAAAACTAACATCTTTAATTGCAGTGAATGTTAGTTCTTCATCTATTGTATCATTGAATTCGAATCCCAAATCACTTCGAGTAACCAGGAATGAGTCAACCAGATTTTCTTAATGTACAACAAATGAATTTGAAAAATATATGAAAAGATGCATTTGTTATACTTCTCCATTGATTTTATAAGTTATATAATAAAATTATTGTTTAATTTTTTTTGTCAGTTGCAGATATTTTGAATTTGCCCTTACAAACCACATCGCATCAGCATGGTGTCCCCAATTTTAATATTTCATCAAGCAATCAATCTGATGATTATTAATTGGAATGATGAAAATTTACCTGATAAAAAAGACTCATGGAGAAGTACTGACAAATTATGAGGAGCAAATAGTGTGACACGATTCACTGCCAGGACTCATGTTAACATTACAGAAGGTATGTTACTCCTTTTATATATTTGATCTTGCATTTCATTATGTTTACTCCTAATAATAAGTATTAGTTTAATTTCACTCAATAGGGTATAGTGATATTCACCTAAACTTTTCTGGAGACCCTATAAAGGCAATTGTCAAAAGCACGTATCCTATTACATTATCTTGCAATAATGATTTGTCATATTTGCAAGATAGAGCTATTCTAGCTCAAACAATGGATATCGTTGATTCTCTGAATCAACATATGATGGATCGTAACACCTCTGATAATAGGGTATATTTAAGTTCAAACAGTATGTGCAAATCAGATGGATTAATGAATGTGTAGACTGATTTGCCTACACATGAATATTTGAATGGCTTGAAATGTACGGGATTGTCAAATCATGAGATGACACTCAAGGTGAGAACTCCTATTATGTTTCTGAGAAATATAGATCGTGCTACTGGATTGTGCAATGGAACCCGTCTAATTATCTCTAGGCTTGGCAATCATGTTAATGAAGCGAAGATACTGACCGTAAATAGTTTTGGTGAAATTGTCTTTATTCCTAGAATGACTCTGACGCCTTATGATAAACGTCTACCATTCAAGTTTCAGAGAAGACAGTTCCCCTTTATTGTTTCATATGACATGACTATTAACAAGAGTCAAGGTCAATCCTTATCACATGTTGGCATTTTATTGAAGAAATATGTATTTACTCATGGTCAATTATATGTTGTTGTTTCCAAAGTTACGACCATAAGCGGACTTAAGATATTAGCAAATGATGATGATAATCTTAGTGTGTCATGTACTGCTAATGTTGTATATAAGAAAGTGTTTCAGAATATATAAGAATTATTTATTTATGTTGTTTTGTAATTTTATTTCATTTATTGAAAATTGGGGTAAAGAATTTCAATATAAAATGGTGTACGTTCCTCATATTAATTTTATGCAAAATTGATCATAGATAAAGTGCTTTAATCACGTCGCTCCGATGTCAGGGACATCTTAGTTTGTTGAAATATAAATTATTAAATATTTTATGAATATTTTATTTAATTATTAATTTATATATTAATATAAATGGACAAATAAATTTTTAAAAAAACTAAATAATCCCGCACATCGTGCGGGTGCCATACTAGTTATTTTTTAAATTAAGATCTTCTCAACATTTTATTCAAAATGTATGATTTTATTATCATCATTTTAGGAAAGATTATCTATAAAATATAGTACAAAATCACATTAAAATTAATATTAAAAGAATTTAAATCTTACTGTTCATGACATTTATATAAAGATTTACGAAAATGAGCAATATTTTACTTAACTTATTTTTGAAGTAATCTTATACTCCGTTAGTCTCAGATGAATTATCCACTTTGTTTTTGATACAATAATCAATGTGTATAGAGATAAGAAAAATTAATATTTTATTAATGAGTGGGGAATAACTTTCTATTTTCGGTAATGTGACTAATAAGTGGGATGAACGAAAAAGGAAATATGGACAATTGAAGTGGGACGGAGGGAGTATTATTTTATTTTATATTCTTACATATAATCTTATAGTATTTAAAATCAAATATGAAAATATGGTAATATATATATATAATCAATTTTTAATAAAATAAGAAAAATGTAATAGAATATACATTGTACAGCAAAATAAAATATGAGAAAAAAAATGAAATATTGTAATATTTTAAAGATAAATAAAATAGTAAATTATTTTAGAAAGTCGAGTTATATTTTAAAATGAAACAAAAATGAGAAAAAAAGTAAGTGACACAATATAGTCAAAATAAATTAAAATGTAAAATATAAGGGTGTGAAACTATAAAATAAAATTTTAAAAATATTAGAATGTATAAATAATATTATAATATATATTTACAAGGAAAGAGATGTTTGGAGAGCAAGTATCCAAGCACCATATACTAAAGAGAATTTTATTTGTAGAGATTGTAAAGTAAATTTGATTTACTTGATGTGTTGTAAAGGTGTTAAAACAACATAACACGCTTTACTTACAAGTGCAAAATGATTTGTTGTTGATTCTCAATTTAGGTTGTTGGTCCCTACTCCGGCTTTAAAACAGTCATTTAAAGTAAATATGTTTGAAAATTATTATTTTGATAAACCATTCACAGAAATAGATATGTTTCCTTTTATTGTATTGAAAGTTTAAGAAACTTTAAACACGTTTGAGTTTGAGAATATTTATTTTAATATTAAACATATTATTCAAAAAAAATGTGCAATCAATAAAAGGATGATAAGTGGATCAAATAAATAGATTTACTGTCACATAAAATAAAGTGGAGAGAATAAAAAAAATAAATTATGTCGAAAGTATAATAGCAAGAAACATAATATTTATGTTATAATAGTCAAGATGAAACATTGATTCGTACTAAGAAATACAAATGACGGAGTTATCAAATTGTATATCAAACAGTTTAAGGTCCAAATTTAATATGTATAAAGCATGCAACAATGCATGTAATTAAATCTAATGATTTAACAAATAATCTTTATGATACATCAATTACGAAGACAAATAAAAAGAGAAGTAATTGGTTGAAAATTTATGTTTTTTCAACAATAGCATATTGACAGTTTTTCACTCAATAACATTAAAAATTATAAATTATAAAGTGAAACCAATCAAATCAAGAAAACAATATATAAGTCTCGATTTAGGAGTGTAAGAGGTTTATTACTTTGTCTATGATTAATTAGTCATATTTTTTAGTTGCATCGAAACACCCGTTCTCCATTTTAATAATATATCAAATTAAAAAAAATGCATAAATATTGTTCAAATTAAAAATAATCATTTACACTTATAAAATAAAATTTATAAATTAATCAAGTTATATGTTAAATTAATTATTGTAATATAATTAATTAAAATCCCCATGGATGCAATACTAGTATATTTGAATCTGAGTTAGGGTGAAATCGAGGTGGTGTTATTAGCACAGTTCTCGTTTTGCTTCAATTTAAAGACTTATTGAGCAATTTTAAATGTCACGTAAAAATATATAATATAATGTATTTTTTATCATGTCAGCTATAGAGGGTGTTTTCAATTAATAGAAATAAATATATGCATAAAATATAATATTAATCTATGGATTAGATCGAATTACTCAGTTTGGTAGTCTATAACTCTACATGGAC